>OX359278.1:44737654-44770154 GCA_947179155.2 Hedera helix
ATATATATTATTTTACATATATAAATATATATGTTTCTCATATGGAAATATATATATATATGCCTCTATAATAAATACAGACATAAACACAAAAGATAGAGTGGTGCTTATTAGATTAGGGAGAAACACTACATTAGTAGATTGTATTTGATCAGAGTAGCGTGTGATTTCATCATTGTTTATACTACTACAAAATAGGATAAGGTGGTAGTTTTTTTTTTTTTACCGTTGCAGGCTTACAGTGTTGTTGTTGTTTTTTTTTTTTTTTTACTGTTGCTCTAACCTTTTTTTTAATTGTTACCTGGTGGCAGGCAGACTAAGTTGGGCAGCTGGCAGGCCGAGCTTCAAGGCAATTCGAATTTTTTAGCAAGTCAATTTATGTCATATTTAAACAAATAAAATGTAATCTATTCTTGACTTGTAGGTCGAGCTTGATTAGACGAGGCCTTAACCATGTTGGACTCAAGTCAGACCACAAGTCACATACCATTTATGCACTACTAGATTGATAGCTTCATAAGTGAGGAATTTTTAAAAAATTAATTAACTAAAGATTTTCTATTTGAAATAAATTTGGTAACTAAAGTTTAATAACTAATATATATATTAATTTTTTAAATATTAATTATTATTTTCTCAATATTTTTCTACACTATTAATGTGACACCCCCAAATCTGGACCCACACAGCCCAAAAACTTGAGTTGTCAAAAGATTACAACAAAATTATTACAAGGTAGAATAACGTTCAACAATACAGTGTATAATAATACACAACTAAGTCTTCACTATTATTATCACACTATTTTACAACGCGTGAAGACTACGATAGTTATCCCTCAGACTCTCACTCTATTCCCCGGCTAGACCTAGCTACGTTCTCATCTCTTATTAAAAAACAATGGAACAAAAGAAATAGTGAGCTCAAATAGCCCAGTAAAGAATATAATGACTAAAATAATGACAAATAAGTTATCGTTAGCCTTCAACAGTTGAGTTCTTGATAGAATACAATAGACTACAAGGTTTATATCAAAAACTGCAGTTAAATTCTTGAACGATGTTCAGATCAATAATAACAGTGGAATGAGCAATCTATTAGAAGAATAATGCAGACTATAATGTCCACTCGGTTCTCTTTTTAGGAAAAACATCATCAACTTTTATCATCTAAAATACCATTAGTCAAGATAATACAATTTCACAGTTTCTGATCATAATCATGCAGATCAACAGTTCATCTTTGCACTACGGGCCAAAGACATTCAATATAACACCAACGGTCATGATTATACCAGATTCAGCCTTTGGTCATAATCATACCAAACAACAGTTCATATTTGCACTACGGGCCAAAGAGAACATTCACCACGTGCCATAAAAGACACCGAACAGATGTATCGCCTTTAACCTATTATATCGCCTTTAACCTATCATTTGTTCAACAATTATATCGCATCTGTGCCCTCGACCCCAGATATTCACAACAACTTGATTTTTGGATGATTGGAATGATATAAATGATGAACAGAAGAAACAGGATAAACAATAAGTATCAGAAGTTTACTTTGTGCAGATTCAAATAATGTCCAAATTGTCAACATGATGTGGAGTGAAATTCAAAAATGATATTAAAGATTCACAGTTCAGAATAACGGTTACATTTCAATATAAAAGTTCACCTAAATAGGATGGTTCAATTGAAATGATGAAGTGCAACTATTATGGAACATATAATATTTTCAGGAATTATAAAAGCAATAGTTCTATAATAAGTTTCGATTTAGGTATATGAAAGAAAATAATATCCCTTACCGTAGCAGCTTTGATTAATAAAAGGTGAAGGAAATTAATATCCCTTACCATAGTAAGTTTGAATAATGGAAGATGAAAAAGATGGTATCCCTTATGAGTATAAAGGAAAATAATATTATTTATGAATATGAAAGAAAATGATATTACAAACGAATATGCATTAAAAGTGTTATGTGATAATTCGTGTAAACAAATTATTTTCACAAGAGACAAATAAAAAATGAATACAAAGAGTAATTCACCAAACATGCGGTAATCCGCGTAGTCAGGTTATTCTTAGAGATTAATAAGGAATGAATACGAAAGGTTATTCACTAACAGGCGATAATCCACGCCGTAAGGTTATTCCCACAATTTAATAAAAATTGAATATGAAGAGTTATTCACCAAACAGGCAGTAATCCGCGCAATAAGGTTATTCTCAGAGATTAATAAGGAATGAATACGAAAGGTTATTCACCAACAAGCTGTAATCCATGCCGTAAGGTTATTCCCACAAATTAATACATGAAAATAAATGGCACATCTTATGAGTAAGAAAGAAACGATATTATTTTCGAAAATCAAATAATGATAATCCCTTACCTTAACACGTGACTGAATATTGATTTAAATGAGGTTGATTAACTTGAACAGTACACGTACACTTATAGATCTTCACAAATACTCAAGATGACTTAAGCACACTTAGAGAGAACTTTCACAAGAAGTATTTAGAGAGAGAAAGAAATAACAAGTAAGGAAGTTTATGAAAAATCCTTAAGTTAAGGCCTCTATTTATAGCCAATTTTTTTTATCATTACTAAGATTTTCTAATTTAATCCAAACCGTTCATTTCAAGATAATGTTTAATCCATACCATTCATTTCATCTTTTAAGATTTCTTTAATCTAAACCATTTATTTAAAGATCATCTTTTAATGTACACCATCCATTTCAAATTTTATATCATCTTTAATCTATACCATTCATTTCATCTTTTAAGATTTTCTTAATATAAACCGTTCATTTAAAGATCATATTTAATCTACACCATCCATTTCAAATTCTATATTATCTTTAATCTATACCATTTATTTTATATCACCTAACTTTATATTATAAATAATTAACTTTATCAATTCAATTATTCAACAATAATTCACACTTATTCATTATTATGACTAATTGTTATAAATACAGTGTAGTTGGCTCTCTGAGTTAGATATCAAGTCAATTAATTAATGAAATACAACTGTTTAAATAACACCATAATAGAGATAACAATAATGCAGAAAGTATGTAAAAGAAAGAATACATTACTGTGTCATGACAATTATTGATTCAATAATATGAATTACTGTGCATATGCTACTGTGACAATTATTAGTTTAATAATATGAATTATTGTGCATGTGACGCTAAAGTCAAATATTGTACGATAACGACTTTATCAGTTTAATAATACGAAATACTGTGCAATGCCGTGAGTTATTGTGCAATGCTGTGTGCTACTGTGCAATACCGTATGTTACTTGTAATACCGTATATTACTATTCTTTTACCACCGGATATTTTAACAATTAAAAGTGATAGTACCATTGATCATTTAAAAAATGTTTATGTCATTTTCTATATCCGACAATTATTCGTTGTGGGGTCCACCAATGATTGGTTCGTACGGCGCCGTCGTACGAATATTCCCCGATAGAACGAATATTCCCCGACCAAACGAATATTGTCCGACATAATATAATTTACACATAACATTCTTAACTTTTAGCTTTATCAATTTAACCACTTACTGTTTCATGAAAATATATATAAAGAAAAAATTAAATTTTATATTTCATAAACTTCGGGGTCTTACAATTAATACATAGTCATTTAGAAATAAAATTGTTATAGAATAATAAACTTTTAGTTTTAAAAATTAACTAAAATTTAGTTGCAGTAATATGTAAGTCATAATTATTTTTAAGATTAGTTAACTAAATGTCTTCTATATGAAATAAAATTGGTAACTAAATTTTAATCATTAACATATTTTATAACATATGATATATTTAAAAAAAAATTAATCATAATATTTTTTTCTATATTTATAATATTTAGATATTTAAAGTCCAAATTTGAGTAAAGTAAAATCTTAAGCGTGTTTTTAAAATTAAATTTTAATTTATGCTAAGTAATAAAAAGACTCTTTTATAGAATAAAATTATTATAGAATAATAAGTTTACGTTAAGATTTATTGGACCATAAAAAAATTAGTTCTACAACACCAACTAAATATTAATTATTTTTAATATAGTTAATAATTTCACTGCTTAACTTATTAATTGCCTATAACATAAATTAGTTTTATTATTTCACAATTTATTATTAACTTTCACAATATTATGCTAGGCATCATGTTGTGTTGGGATTGGAAGCAAATAATTACAGAAGCAAACCAAATGTCATGTATAAGAAAAAGAGTCCTATTAAGTTTAAGTATTTTTTAGTAGTTATTTAGACTGTTTTAAAATAAAATTAGATAGACTTTAAAAAAGTATTTTAATAGTATTTAAAGTCTAAGCCTAAAATTAGGGAGTTTTTAAAAAGTGTTACAGTAATAGTTAAATTATAGTCCTGTACGAAAAATTAAGGATCAAAAAATTAAAGGTCGTAGCTGGTCCATTATTTGTGGACCCATTTAAAAATCTATACACGCAACTTGGCAATTTTGTGAATTTGCTACCCGAGTCCAAATCGGTAATTTGGAGCCATCATTTGGAAGAGCCGCGGCCCGGAATAGCATATTAATTATTTGGAATTGAGTCTTATATTTATTTATGCCAATAACCCTCTCCCCTATCTTTCCCTAATTAATTTATATCTATCAGATTCGATCTCTTATTAATCGCAATCTGAACATGGTTCGTGGTCGGAGTTCAGGTTCCGGTCACTCTCGTACTGGGAGCTCCGCCTCGTGTTACACCGGTTAGCACAGATTTTAAGTCTATTTTAATTAATTAATGATACTATGCTTTGCTTTGTATATCCTCCAGCTTCTACCTCTATATTCTTCAATTTTAGATCAAAATTTTCTGAATTGGACGATCCGAGGGAAAAAGTGATAGGTAATCTAAAATTGAGTCTCAATACACAGCTTGATATTGGCATAACTCTTTGAATTTTTTTAATTGCCCATCTCAGGAATCAACATTAAATTTCACGTGCAGTCGTTATCTTTAGTTTTGGAACAAAATTATATGATTTTGGATTGCTGAGTTGATTCTTTTTCTTCCCACAGTTTGTTCCCATTACTAATTTTTGTTCTTGTTGCTTTGTTGTCTTGTATGCATGTGAAGACAAGCCTCAGAACTCTTCTCGGTGGTATTATCGGTCTAAGCCTGCTACCAACGGCTATAATGGTGCTCCTTAATTTCCCTCTTTATGATTTATTTCCCTTTTATTTGTAGGTGTTGCATATATTATGTTGCGATGAGGAAAAATTCTGTTCAGCGAGTTTTATGCTGCGATGAGGAAAAATTCAGTTTATTCTCTTGTCTATGTAGCTTTTCAATGGTTATAACACATAAAATTGATAGTATTTATGTTGTATGATTTAGTAATTTGGGTATTAATGTCTGTGTGGAGATTAAAAATCTACTACTGGCTATTTTAATCATCTTGGGACCACATGAACTGGCTGAACTCTTAGTATAACTTGTTTGATAAAGGTGGTTCATGTCAGTTGCATTTCTTTCTTGCTATGGATAGATGTTGTGTTTGACTTTATTTATTATTTTTGTTGCTGCAAAGGTGCCTATGTTGATCAAGACAAGCCTTCAAGCATTCGTCAAGAACAGCATTCTGATGTTACAGAGCATGAATGCGAGCTTCACTTACAAAAATATGAACAAGTAAATGTCTACTTACATAAGGCTATACCGATGTTTCAACTTTAAATAATCTTAAATTATTTAAAACATCTTAAACCTCTGTATCATCAACAAATCTTTTTTAATGAAACTGCAATCTCGTTTATGTCTTTTACTGTGTGATTTATGATATTGTTTAGATCTTGAATAAGTAAGCTAGCTTCCATGAATTGAGATAATTTATAGTCCATTCTAGAAGTCTAGGTTTTAAGCATGAGAGTGTGCATTTGGGTTTGGGACGGGCTACTTCAACTTAAAGAAATGGTGTATTAAAGTACAAGTCACTCTTAGGATCATGTATGAATGGCGGTATTACTGGGTATCGATTCTTATGTTTGGGTATCTATATTAGTAAACTCTGCCAGCGAATGATTTATGCTTTTAGTAGGTGACTTCTTGTAGGGTCCTTTAATGGAAATAAGAGTTGTTAATAATAATCTCCAATTTTGATTGGCTTATATGTGAGATATATTAAAAATGACACGTTTATAGTGGCAACACTTGTCAAGCTAGCTATTGGATATCTGACCTAGTTTAAGTTAGTTCTTTTATAAGCACAAATCGATTTTTTTGATGGATGTTGGTTTTCAAGCTTTTGTGTTTCTCTCATATATATGATGTCTTTCTCTATAAAATTTATGAGAGTTCCTATGTTTCCTTTATAAAATCTTTTCTCGTAATTTATAGTTGCTTCTTCATTGTTGAATTTTCTATTCTTTTTTTCTACTTGAAAGCTCAAGCAAATAGAAATACTTGTATTCCTTTCTTTTCTTTATTTTAGTTTTACTTTATTTATGCAGTTGGTGCAAAAGTATGGAAGAGACAGCATGGCTTCGGCCACAGTTCGCGAGTTGTTGATTAATGACTGTGGTATGTTGTTCTGAGACTCTCAGTGTATAGTATAAAAATAATAATAGCTCTTGTCCACTAATAGAGACTGTTTGAGCATATAGATCAAGGTGTTTTTATTGCGTTAGGGTTAGGGTGTTTGGGTATTGCATTTGGTTTCGTATGAAGTGGAGTAGATGACATTCAGTCTTCATGTCATCACAATAGCGTCAGAAACATGTTACTTTTTGGTTCATACAATTGTTCTTATCTTCTTTTCTTTACCACTCTTAGCTCCCTAAAATATAATCTGTTGCAATCTCTGTGTGACGTTATGAACTTGTAGATTGTAGATTGCCTGTTCACTGAACCCGTCTTCAGTACACATGTTGAGGCTTCACTCGAGCTTATGAGTTAAAAGTTTCAATTCTTTGCGGACATGTTTTTGCTATTTTTTTCCCAGTATACTATATATTATATAGGGTAAATTTCACATTACCACATGAGGTTTGATCAAATTTCCTCTTAACCACCTGTTGTTTAGAAAGTTGCATTTAGAAGCTTGAGTTTTTTAGGTGAGGTGAAAAAGTTACATTTTACTTCCGAACTAACTGTGCGTGAAGGTGACTCGCCTAAAGAGCATGGATCATGGTTGTAACGGTCAAATGAGGTTGGAAATTATCCAATTGGCCCCCCACCATCTACATTGGTCCAATTTGTCCAAATGCCCCCACCATATCCAGCCGCATGAAGCCATAACCAAGATCAAATCTCAACCCAACCTAGATCCCCACTATCCCCAGACAAGATTAGAGCAGTCCCAATAAGTCAGACGCACTAGTGGGCTGGAAAAGGAGTATGGAAGGAGGAGGAAATCTTAGGCGAGTCCAATAAGGATTAAGGGTTGAAAGCAACCCAAAATCCAACAAGGAAGACAATCAAACGGTAACTAGATTACATAATCAATAGAACATAGAAGGTCAAACACACTTATCATCCCTCAGGAACTTGAATTTTGGAGGTGGTGATGACCTTATCTTATTAAACTCTGCATCACTTGATGATTCGTAGAGAGGATTGAATCCATTGTGATTGTACAAGGAGTCCATAGGGGTAAAGCATCTCCAACAATTGGTTTCCTAGACTATATTTAGTCTAGGATTTATTTTTCCGCTCCAGCAGATGGACTAAATATAGCCCATGACTATATTTGATATCCTCAAAAGACTATATCTATGAATGAGATAGTCCATGGACTATAAATTTACTAATATTTAAATAGAAAAGTAGAAAGATGATAGGAGTTTTGTTGAATTTATTAATTATTTTAATCTTTTTATATTATAGTCCATGGGATAGTCCATCTGCTGGAATGATCGAAGACTAAAGGACATTTGCTGATGTCATATGGACTAAATATAGTCCATAGGATAGTCCATCTGTTGGAAATGGCCTAAGGGGAGGAGTGAAATAAGATGGTGAAGTAAGAGGTGTTAAAAATGGAGTCTCCACATTGAGAACTAGATCACTCAAGCTCCTATTTCTTGAACCTTTTCTAGACTTACCACCATCTTCAGACTCCCAAATCTTCTTTCGTTTCCTCTTTGATAGTGAACAGAAATCTTGGTGGGCCTGAGAGATTTTGCAGCCTCAAGAGTTCAGCCCAGTCTCAACACTATCTTCCCTAAATGGTCTAAGCCACAAGTCCTTATTTGATTGTAGCCATCCTCAAGATCTCTGTTATTTAACCTTTTCTTCCACCATAACTAGTAGTAAACTTCAGCAATCAGAGCTAGTAAAAGACACTCAAAAAACAAGACTCAACGCAAGTCCTAAACTACTCAAAGATTTCATCTTTTTGTTGTTGGGTTCATATTTTTTCCCTCATCTTTCCTCTCTTCATCTTCTCTCTCTAAAACTGTCTCTCCTCGTCTCCAAAATTCACACAAATTTCAACCAAGTCCATTATGAAATTCACCTAAAAACCACATAAACATCCACAAATATAAAGCTAGACAAACCCAGAGATTCAAAATCAATTCTTTCTGCGGTGATACAATAATCCTTCAATGATCAGACCTTCAAAATCAACAACCCACTTGTAGACTACCTCAATTTCACAATCACAATCATCAAAATTGACCCTTTATCACCAAATCAAGCTATTGCACCCAGTTGAAACTATAGAAATGAGGATGGGTTTCCCCGTTGCGGGATTTGGTTTCAGCGGTGTATAGAGAGAGAAGAACGGCTTCAAATCCGGCGAGGGAAAGCTAGTGATAGATTGGGTCGGCGCCGGAGCCATAGGAAGGGGAGGAGAGGGAGGGAGAACTCTTCGAATTTGGGCATCTAAGAAGGGGTACTATTTGAGACATCCCAATTTCTTGATAGGGTATTTGTAGAGTAGTTGATGTTCTTCACAGAGCAATTGAGGATAAGGGGTGGTGGGGAACCGTCTCACGTAGAGATATTCTCACACAGAGAATTACACAACTCAAATAATTCAATCTATCTAAAATAACAGGTTACAACCCTATTTATAATACTCCAATACAAGTCTCCTAACCTAAATTAAACTCGAAAAGATAACTAAAAATTAAATACGATACTTACAAATTATGGAAACTAGAAACTAATACAACTTCTAATTAAAATAAGATTCCTAATAATACATTTAATTGGATAATTGGATTGGGTGGCTTCCAAAGTTTGTTATATTGGCCCAACCAATTCTCGCGGGCTTTTCTTCTTCTTTGTCCTGCATCATTCTCCTCTCTTTTAAAAAAAACTCGTCCACGAGTTTTGAAATAACAAAGAATAATAAACCACAATCCATGAAATACATGCCAACCAAACTAGCGCAACCGATTTGTCTTAAACACAATTTTTGGTAATAATATAGGCACAAGGAAAAAACTAGGTGCAACTTTCGACTTCAATATAGGATCTGACAGAAGAAAATCAACATGTTCTACCTTACCGGTATCTTGTTGCGTTCAACTTTTTAGTCAGCATGATTCACCGCTTGTACTGTACCTTCTTTAATGCAAACCACCCTTGCATCTTCAATTACTACAACAGCCTCGTTAAGACTCACAAATCTCAGCATGTTGAGGTTCTTGTTTTGTCTCGCTGACTTCGACTGACGAATTTGTAGATGACCTTTCCACTGGCTTGCTTTGAAAAGTCTCCACAAAAGTTCGCTCACTTTGATTTCAGACGGATATTGGAGGTCGAGCGAAATTGCTTTTCAAAGTATCTTCTATCTTTGCTGCAAACGTCTGAACATGTGCATTAAGTTGTGCGACTGAAGCTTCAATTCGTTTAACACTCATCTTGTCGTAACCTAGAAACTTCAAATTTGGCGTTTATTTCTCCGGCATTCACCATACTTCCTGCATAGATGTGTGTGTGTATTTTTTTTTCCAGTGGCTAAACTGAAAAGTAATGAAAATGCAGGGGCTGAAATTGCAAAAAATAAAAGTACAGGGACTGATATGAAATTAATAAAATTTCAGTGGCTAAATTATAAAAATATAAAAGTCTAGGGTTGAATATGTAAAAATTTAAAAGCTCAAGGGGTATTTTAAAAACTTAATGAAACCTTCAGGTGACGAATCGTAAGATTACTTTTCCACTGGTTTGCTTTGAAAAGTCTCCACAAAAGTTCGCTCACTTTGATTTCGAACGGATATTGGAGGTCGAGCGAAATTGCTTTTCAAAGTATCTTCAATCTTTTCTACAAACGTCTGAACATATGCATTAAGTTGTGCGACTGAAGCTTCAATTCGTTTAACACTCATCTTGTCGTAACCTAGAAGCTTCAAATTTGGCGTTGATTTCTTTGGCATTCACCATACTTCCTGCATACACATATATATATATATATATATGTGTGTGTGTGTGTGTGTGTGCATTTTTTTTTCCAGTGGCTAAACTGAAAACTAATGAAAATGCAGGGGCTGAAACTGCAGAAAATAAAAGTACAGGGACTGATATGAAATTAAGAAAATTTCAGTGGCTAAATTATAAAAATATAAAAGTCTAGGGTTGAATATGTAAAAATTTAAAAGTTCAAGGGGTATTTTAAAAACTTAATGAAACCTTCTAGGTGACAAATCGTAATTTTGCGGAGATATTATACTCTTTAGCAGGTAAGATCGCCAGAAGCAATTTTCCTTTCTTCTTTCACTTCTAATTCCTTTTTCTCTCTCTTTCCTTCACAGATTCCTTTTCTTCTTCTTCTCACTTTCTTTCCATCGAATCGGCTGTGACGGCGATGGGGCAGCGGCGGCAAGGCGCAACAGTGGTGACGACGCTGTGGAAAAACAGACGATGACGTTGACCATGGATGCGACAGCGAGGTGGCAAAGCGGTGACCAGGGATGCGATGGCGAGGGTCAAGGCTCAACACTGGTAGCCACGGCGATGGCGCTACAAGAGGCCGCACAAGGTTCTCAGGCTTGTCGACTACTTCTCATTTTGGTTTTTTTTTAAGGTCGCGATTTGGGTTGGGGCTAGGATTTGGAATTTTGGGGTTTCTGATTTTGGTCACGGGTGGGGGATTTTGGATAATTTTGTGTTTGGATTAGGGTTTTGGAATTGTGGTGTCTGCGACAGAGAAAATAATGAGGTTACGGTTTGGATGGGAAAGAAGATTAGGGGTAGGGTGGGTTGGTTGTAGAAGATTATGGTTAAGGTTTGGGTTTAGTAACGGGCAAGGGTGGCTTAAGTTTGGGGTTTGGTGGCGGCAGAAAAGGTAGGGGATTAGGATTTGGGTGGTGGCAGAAGGTGGCACTGGGGTTAGGCTTTGATACCAAAATGGTGGGGAACCGTCTCACGCAGAGATATTCTCACATAGAGAATTACACAACTCAAATAATTCAATAATTCAATCTATCTAAAATAGTAAGTTACAAACCTATTTATAATACTCCAATACAAGTCTCCTAACCTAAATTAAACTTTAAAAGATAAATAAAAACTAAATAAGATAATTACAAATTATGAAAACTAGAAACTAATACAACTTCTAATTAAAATAAGATTCCTAATAATACATTTAATTGGATAATTGGATTGGGCCCAAGCTTCCAAAGTCTGTTATATTGGCCCAACCAATTCTCGCGGGTTCTTCTTCTTTGTCTTGCATCAAGCGGAGGAGAGAGAGAGAGAGAGTGCAGTTGAGGAATGGGAGGAATTGCTTGGCGAGTGAACGGGGGTTGGATTTTTGGTAAAGTTTTGAAGTAGGGAGGAGAAGGGGCGTAGATGGGCGTAGAAGAGGTGGGTGTTGGATTGGTCAGGCGATTGGAGTTTGGAGAGGAGAGAGGATTCGGTGGTAGAGTCAATTGATGTACAAAGCTAAAAATGATGAGAGAGAGACCTATGAAGCAGAATAAGTGAATAGTGAAATTTGTAATAATCAGACGAAGGGCAAATATGTCTTTATCCATTTAAAGTGACGACATTTAAATGGAAAGTATTTTTTCATTTCACTTTAAAAACTCAGGTGTTTAAATGTAATTTTCTAAACAATAGATGGTTAAGTGGGAATTTGGTTAAATCTCAGGTGGTAAAGTGAAATTTACCCTATAATAGATAGCAACACGTATTTGCGTGTCTGTACAGTTGGCTTGCGTGACCTCACAAATTATTTTGTGACATGTCCCGTATAGTTAATTAATTTATCTATTTGAAGAAATTTCTTTGAAAAGAGAAGATAAGGGAGATGTCACATCAGTTTTCTTTTTCTTTTCGTTTTTTGTTGTTTGTGTGCTTGCTTGTGTGTGTGAGAGAGAGATAGAGAGTGTGGGGTGGAAGGGGGAAGTTGATTATGGTGAGGGGAAGGGGAAAAAGGGGTGGGGTGGGAAGGGGTGGGGTGGGAAGGGGTGGGGTGATTGGTCAATTTTTTGATTAATCTATAAAATTTCACATAGACTTGAGTAAACTTGGTTTTATCTTTGTTTGTTGTGGAGGCCAACTTAAATCTTTTATAAGTTACAGGAACAAATTACATTTCTAAAACTAATGTTGCATTGTAACTTTAGAAAGACTTATTTTTAGGTTTCATCAGCACTTCCATGTCGGGTAAAACCTAGAGGGAAAGCCAAACCTGCACGTCAAATGATATAGGGTTTGAAAATCAGCTAACTTTTTGGACCTTCATAATTTATGGATGTAATTTCGAAACAGTGGCAGTTAAAGCAAAATGGCCGATTTGACACAAATTAGTAATAATGGCTCTTGCTTGTTATACATTACCTTGTTATTCCTTTTACTTTGCTATTGTTTTACACTTCTGATTTTTATGAAATGGTATAGAGCTCTAACCTGCACATAATGTTTGGCAAAGAATGTCCCTACTGTAATTATTTCTCTTTTTAATGCTTTAACATATAAGTTTGGTTAAATGTATACGTCAACAAATATTGGAATGGAACCGAGGGTTATGATACGGGGAGTACACATTTATTGCTATGATATTTTGTTTAGAATTATATCAAGTATTTGATGGTAGTAAGCAAATTTGATCAAGTTCCAGTATTGTATTTTGGAACCGCTGTATTCTATATCAAATTTCACCATTACTAAAATCTTAATGGAGGGTTGTTTCACATTATGGATCATTGGCATTTGTTGGGTCAAGTTATTCTATGTACAATTATTTCAACGTGTGTGGTAAAGGCGGTTCATGTCTATATTACTCTTTCTTGTATCAGATAAATGTTGTATTTGACTTCATTTATTGCTTTGGTTTCTACATAGGTGCCTATGTTGATCCCGACAAGCCTTCAAGAGTTCCTCAAGACCAACGTGAAAAGAGTACCCAACGTGAATGCGAGTGTCACTTGAAAAAATATGAAAAGGTAAATATCCTATTTTTTAGGGCTACAAATGAACATATTCGAATCCGAATACAGTGATATTCGTATTCGTACTCGGAAAAAATATTTTATCCTTACTCGTATCCAATATTCGTAAGATTTCTTAAGTTACCATTCAAATTCGATATTCGAAAAACTATTCGAATTCGTATTATCTGTTTCTGAATAACTATCTGAATTTATTGGCATAATTAATTAAAATTAGTAAATAAATAATTAAAAAATGAAAAATTACTATAGTGATATTAATATAACATAACACAATCATCAACCATATGATTTAATTATAAAATTCAGAAGGAAAAAAAATTAATCACTCTATTTAATAAAATTTCTTTATAGAAGATATTAAAAAATATTATAATTTTATAATAAGACCCATTCTTTGCTTGGGATTCTGATACCGAATATTTGATATCCGTTATTTCATAAATATGTTGGCGGACGGATGTCAAACGGATATGAATATACATGTATTCGTATTCGTTTATTTGTGAATATCTCTAAACAAATACGAATAATATTTGTTTATGTCGAATACGAATAATATTTATTTTAAACGAATACGACCCCAAACGAATATCCTATTTTCCGGTTACCAATTATAACCCTACTTTTTTAAATGATGCTTTACCAATTGCTTCAACTTGTCATAATCATAAATTATTTAAAAAATCTTAAATATATAGCTCATCACCAAATCTTGTAAGGAAACTGCATATATTGCTAATTTATTTTACCGTGCAGTTTACAATATTGTTTAATTCTTAAATACTCTGGCATAGTGTCCATGAATCGAGACATGGTTCAGCGTATCGGTTGGTGCCGAACCGCATCTTTGACACGAATCGCAAAATTAGGAAAAATTCTCTGCGGAATTTCGACAACTCGACGTAACGTAGCAGTTTCGAACCAAATAAGGGAGAAATCACTGCATATCTATATAGCACCTAATTAAGTATAATTTTAAAAAATAAATTAAAAAATGTACTTAATATATAATTAGTTGGCTAAATTTTACTTAAATTATCATTAAATTGTACCTATATAGTACTTAGTTATGTACAACTTGACAAAAAAAAAATCACTTCAAATATGCTTAGTTAAGTTAAATTGTACTTAAATATACAGAACATTTGTGCTCAACCATTTGAGCTAAAGACAATATCAATATCAACTTTTTTGAAACGTAAAATTGATTAAACATATTTGCGAGATGTCTATTTTATCATTTGGACAATCTTATATGCACTACGTAATGTTTTTTGTGAACTTAATTGATTCATCTTGTCATTCTTATTATTTAGATTTTTTTTCATAATTTTTTTACTTTTTTTAAGCTCCTAACTAGCTGACAGTGCATATTGCCCAAAAGTGATACCGAAACCAATACTGAGTCAAAAAATAACTTTCCGAAACATAGGCCGCTTCCACGACTTTGAACCATGAGTAGCATTATCTGGTCAAAATGGTCTAGCATTACTCCCAAGAGTATGCATTTTACTTTGGGACAGCGTACTTCAAATTAAAGAATAAGGTATTAATGTACATTTTAATGATATGATCATGTGTGAATGGAGGTATAATATTGGGAATTGATTCGTATATTCAGGTATCTATGTCAATAAACTCTCTTGGCGTGGGATTTTTATGCTTTTAGCAGGTTATTTTTCCTAGGACCCTTTAATGAAGATAAGAGCTGTTAATCTCCAATTGAGATTTGATTTTTATTTGAGAAACTTTAAATCACATGTTTATCGTGACAGACTTATCAAGCTAGCTATTGGGTATCTGCCCAAGTTTAAATTAGTTTTGTTAATAGACATCCCTTTTTTGTACATGAAACCTCAAGTAGAAAAAAATGAAAGTATTTCTTTCATTTTCTTTACTGTAATTTTACTTTGTTCATACAGTTACTACTAACATATGGAAGAGACAGCATGGCATCGACCACAGTTCGCGAGTTGTTGATTGATGAATGTGGTATGTTGTTTGGAAACTGTAAAATTTGAAAAAGTAATTCTACGTCTGTACCACAAAAACAGTCGTGTTTTGACTTATCGAAGTAAGTTGTATAGTGCTAAAATTTTAAATTGATATAAATTCGTTTTATTTTACTTGATACAGTCTTAATTTTTGAAAACTATTACAACGAAATAATTACAAAAGTTATTGGTTTTAGTCTGTGTCGACTATGTTTTTCTTGTATTAAAATACTCTATTGAAGTTCAATCAGTTGGTAATAATAATTTCATTGTTAATCTGATAACTTTAAAATGCTTAACTTCACTAAGAGTTCCACAACTAAGAAAAAATGATTTTGTAGTCCAAATCTAGAGTATTGTTTTGCAAAACTCAATTAATTTAATTGGTTTATCCATGATGAATTGGAAATGTCCTTATAATAATCTTGGTTGTTAATCCTTCCAAATCTAGATCATCTCATTGTTTAATTTAATCATAATATTATGATAATCACATAATATTGACTTTCTTTTTAGTAAATAAAAGACGTCAATACAAACAGTCCCGTGCTAGGTTGTGAACTTATGAACTTCAAAGGGAAAAATAGGACTCTTTGTTGAAGTGAGGAAGTAATAAAAAGGACACATTTGCACGTTTTAAATGGTCCCAAATTTAGGATCAAGTTATTCTATTTACAGATATTATAACTCATTTGGTAAAAGGTGGTTCATGTCTACAACATTTCTTTCTTGTGACAGGATTACTATTGTGTTTGACTTTACTTTTTGTTTTTGGTTTCTGCTTAGGTGCCTATGTTGATCCTGACAATCCTTCAAGCATTCCTGAAGGAAGGCGTTACAGGCCTTCCCAATTTAAGTGCAAGCTTCACTTGCAAAAATTTGAAGAAGTAAATATCCTCTTTATAGTAATGCTGTACCGATGTTTCAACTTTACAAATTGTAAAATATCTAATAAAAACTTAAACCTCTAGTTCACATCACTGAATATTTTTGTCAAACTGCAAATCTTTTACTATGCGACTTATGATATTGTTTAGATCTTTGATAAGTAGGCATAGTGTCCGTAAATCAAGATAATTTGTAGTAGCATTATCTGGTCAAGCGCTAGATGTCTTTAAGCGCGAGAGTTTGCATTTGAGTTTGGAATGGGTTACTTCAATTTAAAAAATGGGGTGCAGATGTTGAAACCACTCATAGGACCATGTGTTGAATGGTGGTAGGAATCAATTCTTACATTTGAGTATTATGTCCATATAATCTGTCGGCATAGAATTTTTATGCTTTTAGCAGTTTGACTTATGGATTTGTTTTTCAAGCTTTTGTATTTCAGTCAGATGAATGATACGTCATTCTCTATGAATTTTACGAGAGTTCATGTGTTTCCTTTGTAAAGTCTTTGCTATTATTTTGTAGTTGCTGCTTCAAATATGATATTTATTACTCTTTTTTCTACATGGAAGCTCAAGCAGAAATCAATACATGCATTTCTTTCCTTTTCCTTACTATAATTTTACTGTTTCTATGCAGTTGGTGCAAAAATTTGGAAGAGACAGCCTGACTGCGGCCACAAATCGCAAGCTGTTGATTGATAAATGTGGTATGTTCTTCTGAAACTATTAGAGTATAATTTTAAATTAATAATGCTTGCTCCATCACACAAAAATGTTCCATTATGGCTTGATGAAGTCAATTTAAAATCCTAAAATCATAATTGATATAAACTCACCTATCAAATTTGAAAATTTGATATAATTTCGTTTGACTGTACTAATACAATCCTAAGATTTGTAAACTCCATTAAATCTACTACTTATTAGTTATTACAAAAGCAGACTTGAATCATATAACTTCAAAATTCTGGGATTTAGAGAATTAACTTAAAAAAATTAAAATGGCACTCTTTGTGGGTCAATTAAATTTAAAAAGTCAAAATGACACTCTGTGTGGAACGGCGGGAGTAATAATAAAAGGGAATATTTAAAATTTTTACATGATCCAAACTTGTTCTCAATTCACATGTAATTCCCAAATCATCAGATGTCCCTTAATCATCAAATTCCCTAAATCCCAAGAACACATAAAAATCTCAAATTTGTAATCCCTAATCAGATAAATATAATTCTACTGCTGGCTATTTTATTCATCTTGGACCACATGGACTTGCTGAACTATTAAATGCTTTGCATATTTTCTGACTTATTCCTCATCCTCTTTGTAAGTGTGGTTCTATCTGTATTGCCATCCTCCTTGTAAATGATCTATCTATAAGTGTGAATATTTCAAATATTGGAAATCCTACCATTTCATTTTGGTAGTTGTAGCCATTGTCAGAAAAGATATACAGTCACCCACTGTGTAGCATATGAGTTTATGTATCTTAAACTATGCTTCTAATTCCTTCAAACTTGAGCATATTGATCTGCTTTATTTTTTGGGTATTGTATTTACGCTCATTGCATCCGTCCCAATAGCATCAGCAACATGGTAGAAATTTCTTTCATTCCTTTCGTTTGCCCCAATTTGCTCCCTAAATATAAGCTGTTGCATGTTTTATGTCATATTATGAAATTCATGATCGTCTGTACTCTTTTCATTGTGTCGTGTTACTAGGTATGAAAATATTTTGTTTTTATGATTTATAAGTGAGAGGATGTACCAACTACTCTTTCTCCTATTTTCACATAATAAGATTTTTTGGGAAATGGTAAAAATGTATTTTTAGGAGACATCCCAAGATTAATCCTCACGTCCTGCTTGGAGTGTTAGTGTGTGTGTGTGTGTGTGTGTGTTAAGATTGAGAGAGAGAGAGAGAGAGAGATAGAGAAAAGGACGGGGGCGGGGGTGAGGAAGGGTGATAGTAGTATTGTTTTTTTTTGTGGTTGTGGAGGCTAACTTAAATGTTTTATAAGATTAGGAGAGCAAATTATGTTCCTAAACTTTTGTAAATTATAAAGGATGTAGTTATTTATTTTTATTATATGGTATGGATAAATATTATTGGATAGAGTAATTTATTTTTATTTTTTGATTTAATAATTGAATGATATGGTTGGTCAATGTATTATATTTATACTTATATTTTAATGATAAGAAAAGTTTAATGTTAGGTAAGATGATCCCTATAAGAAATTAATTTTCATATAAATGTACTTTATTCAAGTAATAATTAAATCATTCTTATACCCGAAATTGTAATTATATTTATACTGTAATAATACTAACAATTTCAAGTTAGGTTGAAAGATCTTTGTGAGACACTTGCTTTTTTCTATCTTAGTCGTAATAAAATCTTACTTAGCCTCACATTATTTACGAATTAATAAATATTTGGTAAGATGGTCTTATGATTGTTTACTTGTAGAATTATATTGTTAATTCTTGTTTTTGACTCGTTTATTAGTAACAAATTAATATCAGTTAATTGTGATTGTTGTCTTATAGGACTTGGCTGAACCGGAAACCGGACGAATAAAGTTGCGATTTTAATTATAGATATATATTAGAAATTTTTTAGCCTTCTATTTTACCATTATTTTACTCTATGGCATTGGAATATATGTAACTTTAAGTCCATAAGATCAAAAGTGATACATAAATATCCCCTCTGTTTTATTTGATTGTGATCTGTTTGTTCTATTTGCAGGTCTGGGTGGTGATTTTGACAAACCTTCTCCAAAATAACCCACTTACAGTGACCGTAAGCCGGCCAGTATGCCTAGTTGCCTTTGTAAATTTTGCGCACAGTGAAAATACATTTTGCTTCTATGCTTGCATTTAAAATAATAAGTTGGAGTGAAATCAATATTTGCCAAGATGATCTAATTATGAATGATTGGTTGCCTTGTAAAGTTTTATTACTAATATTTGTTTTGGACTCCGTAACTGATAAAATTGGGGTATTAATCATTCTGTTGGACCATTATTTTAAGAGAATTGATATTAAACAGGATGGGTGCAGGGTAATTTTTGATTCTTTGACAATTTTATCCTTATTATAAAACTGATTCATTACAGATTTTTTTTTTTACCTTCTTTCTTCCCCCTCTTTCTTCTCTCCTTTTCCTCCTCCTCTCTCTAGCTTTCGGGTAATTTTTGAATCTTTGACAATTTTATCCTTATTATAAACATGATTCATTACAGATATTTTTTCACCTTTTTTCTTCTCTCCTTTTCCTCCTCTTTCTAGCTTTCATCATCTGCTGCTTTTCTTCAAACTAATTTTTGAGGCATAAATGTTGTAAAAAATCACCAGTGTTGTGAATTTCAACTTGTCTTTCTGAGAGATGAATGTTGAGAAACATTCATCGCTTCATATCACTGTTACAGTTCACACGCGCACACCAAAGTTTTAATTCTTACTTTGGAGCTCTTTAATTTATGAAATTTTAGATCCATGAAATTGATTACGAAAAATGTGTATTAGGAAAGAATTGACGAGGGGGCAAGAAACAAATGGTTATAGTATATGATTATTCTAGATTTAAACTCCATTAATGGATGTGTGAGAGAAAATAGAGAGAATTGGTCTTTTAGAGAGGGGTATTACATACACTGGGATTCCTTGCCTTGAAAAATAGTTTTGTAGGATTCTTTTGATCCACATGCTGGAAAGAGAATAGACGATGGAAAAGAAAGTTTTGTTTGTGCCGGGCTCCCTTTTACCCAAAGGTTAAGATCAAAATTGTCAACAACAAAAAAAACCTGTCATCCATTTGGGTTATATTTCGGTCATATTGCAAAGATGGACTTCTTATTTTATTAACGGGCTTATTATTATTTGAAAAAGAAAAGATTAATTATCTCAATTTGATAATTTATCTTTATTTTTGATGAATAGAACTTAAATAAAATTATCGCAATTTTAAGTTTTAATAAATGGTAATGTAATTTAGATGATTTTTTTTTGTTGATAATTTTAATTTAAACGATTATCCTCCTTATCCCATCCATGTTGATATCCATGTAGGAAGGGAAGTTTAACAGTACATTAATCCAATAACGGAAACAGAGTAATAAGGAACTAATTTCATTCATATATCTCAGTAAAAACTAATTTCATTCATATATCTCAGAATCATGAACATCAACTCAAAAAAGGTAAAACCTCAACCTCGAAACATCATCAACATCAACCCAAAAAAGAAAAACCCTCGAAACATCATCAACATCAACCTAAAAAAGAAAAACCTCCAAACATTACTCATAGAGATAAAACCCAAAAACCTCCAAACATTACTCATAGAGATAAAACCCACCAGAACAGAACATCAACTAAAAAAAGGGTAAATATACATGTACATCTATAATACACTCCGTCTACCGAACGACAGAGGCAGAAGTCGTTTTGGTAAAATTATTTAACACCTTTTTTCAGACATTTCCTCTCCCAGCGTTGCTTTCTCACACTCTCTCTCTTCAGATCCATTTATCTCTCTTTAGATCCATTTCTCTGTGTTCCTTTTGTAGAGCTTTCTGCATCATCAAGTTCATCTCTTTGTCAACTTCAGACCTTTTCTACATCATCAATTTCATCTTTTAGACCATTAATCATTAACGCCATATTTGATTCTCTTCAGATCCATTGTTGATGCTCGTATGCTGTTTGATGAAATGCCGCATAAAAATGTTTCTTCTTGGAATGTTATGATTGGGGGATCTCTGCGTTGGATTTTGATGGAGTTCTATGCGATAGCTATGGAGAGAGCTCTCTCTCTGCTGTTAAAGTTTTTCTATTTAATTCACTTTTCTATCTCTGTGTATATACATGTGTGTGTATATATATTGTATAGTTGATATTTTTATAGAAGATGAATTTAAACTTGGTGTTGTTTTAGCAAGTGGGTATATTTTAATTTGCTTCAGGGGTTTTGAACTTGGTGTTGTTTTGGCAAGTGGAGTGTTGTTTTAGCAAGTGGGTATATTTTAATTTGCTTCAGGGGTTTTGAACTTGGTGTTGTTTTAGCAAGTGGGTATGCTTTAAAAGTGTGGATTTATTATTTTTTCCAATGCTTTATGTAGGCTGCTAAATTGAGATGGCCTAAATCTATTTGAAAGTGTGGATTCCTCCTTGGAGGCTTGGATTGTTGATCAAATGTACATTGTAAGCTCTTATAGTCTTACTCAAATGTCTGACTTGATTACAATTGTTGGGGTTCTTTCTGTTTGTGTTTGGGACATCCTGATATTGAAATTGCTTGGGACATCCTGAAATTGAAGGTCTGAGTAGTGGGAATTGTGGCTGATTTTACACAGGACAAAGTTGTTTGTACTGCAGTCATATGGTGAAGTTTTTTATACACAGAAAAATTGAAACATGTAAATTGTAAACATGTAAATTGTCATTACCTGGGGTATGCCCCTTGTAAACATGTAAATTGTGATTCTAATATTTATGAAATGAAATTCAATTATTGTGTTTATCGATTTAGTCCAGCAGATATGTGGAATAAAACCTTGAACTATGCAAGATAAGTATTTGATTTCCATTATGTTTGTAAAGATGCAATCTCTTGGAGTTCGATGAGACCATGATAAGTGCAGATTTGTTCATATAAAGATAACATGTCAATACATATAAACCCAGAATTGGAAATGCCTTGACAAATCATTTCAAAACACTGGAAGTTCCTTCACCTATATTTCTTCCAAATTCAAATCAAAAGACATCATTGCAAAACACTTAACAAACTAATCCAAATCTCTTTAGCCAACATTTGGAGTGCCTTCACCTACAGACCCAGCATTCCACAGCACGCCAATATTCAGAAGTTCATCTCCCCGTATAGATTCCTACAAGTTACAAGAAGAACCAACAATGTACCATAAGCAAGTTCATACATTTGAAATGATGTGTTTCCATGAAAAGTAAATTTTAAAGAAATCAAAAATAGGAATGTGAAGAAAAAAGAAATCATTACTCACATTCAAGTTAATATTTTCATAATGACTCTCTTGTGTCTCATGAAAAATAGGTGGCTCATGAATAGTTGTATCAAATTCAAAGTCCTGAAATAAAAGATGCATAAATTCTCATTTTATAAGACAATATAAAATGAAAAAATAAAAGTTGAGAAATATACACACAAAGAACAAAAATCATACCTTTTTCATATTCTTTGTGTTACTTGATTCAGACTTATTTTTACCTTTTTTTTGCCCTTTCTGTTTGAATTTATTTAAAACTTGTTCCATCTTACCTACCTTCCTTTTACTAGGAGGACGCCCCTTGCATCGGTTCTTTTTCGGTGAAAGCATTTTGTGGCTTTCAACATTTTCAGATTCACTCGCATTTGACTTTTGAGTAGGTTGAATTTTTTCACAAACTCTATCATTGGCATTCCATTCCACCTTCATTTCAATAAGTCGATCTACAAGTTGGTCACATCTTTCTTGACTGTCATATGCGAGGTCCGCAACGTCAAAAAGAATACTGCACACCTTGTCATATCTCTGTCCCGATTTCGTGTCTTTCCAAACATTATAAGTGACTTTAGCTTTAGTATGAGTTCGCTTTATATCCTTCCTCCACCTCCTCAAAATGTATTTCACTGGAACGGTAAATATGAACCTTTCAAAATGGAGTACCTTAACTATATGCTTACATAAAATTCCTCGAAATTCAAATAATTTACAATTACACTTTACATCAAAATCAAAATTATCTTCCCCTTCGATGAAGCAAACTTTGAAGTTCACAATTTTGGGGCGATCTTTTTTTTCTCCAAAGTAACAAAGTTGTTTCACTTCGTAATGAAATATTTTATCCTGAGATTCAATAAATCTAGTATCGCAATACATTCCTCCATCCATCAATTCTTTCTGAAACTCTCTAAATTTGGAAATAGTATAAACCTCTTGGAATTGTTTTTCAATGGAATGATGTGTAACACAAGGTACATGTGAAGTCAAAGAATGAGAGTCCGCTTCTATTTCCTTTTCCACTTTACTCCTTAACGCATTATCATATTGGCCCACAAATTCTTTCAAGGAAGTTTTTGCATTGACAAATCCATCAAAAAAAGCATTCATGCTTTCACTTCTTTGTGTCGTAGACATTCCCGCCCAAAAACAATCTTTCACGAGACAAGGAACCCACCGATGTCTTTCAATATACAATCCTCCCAGCCATTCATTGTTCTCAAGATCATATTCTTCTATCATTGCAGTCCATTCACTTTCAAAATCATCTACACTCAAAGAATCATACACAATGTTATATAATGAAAATTTAATTGATTCATATTGGCTATACCTTTTTAATTTTTCAGGAACTTTCTTCATTATATGCCACAAACACCATCGATGACGGGCATTGGGAAAAACTAGCTCAACTGCATTTTTCATTGCTCGATCTTGATCGGTGATAATGGCATGTGGAGCTTTTCTAGACATGGAAGAAAGCCACGCATCAAACAACCAAACAAAAGTGTCAGTATCTTCATTCGATATCAAGCCACAACCAAGTAGTATAGATTGACCATGGTGGTTAACTCCAACAAAAGGAGCAAACGGCATATCATATTTATTAGTCAAATAGGTGGTGTCAAACGTAATAACATCACCAAACTCCTCATACGCAGCTCTAGACCTCGAGTCCGCCCAAAATAAATTTCTGATCCGATTTTCCTCATCTGAGTCTATCACATAGAAAAAGTTAGAATCCATTGCTTGAGTTTTAGCAAAATAACTTTGAAGTGCACTAGCATCACCCTCAGCAAGCCTTAGCTTCTTTAATTTTCCCATATAATTTTGACAATCTCTCTGTAAACAAGGCATTGCATTTTCTCCATACTCAACTCTAAGGGAATTATAACTTTTATTCATTGGTATTCCAGCATCGTTGTTTAGCTCAAGTCTCCTCTTTATATAGGGTGTCACATGTCGATTACACCGGTGAAAGCGAGACTTGCTTGGACTTAAACCATGGTTATGTGCAAGCTCCAAAGTGGTTATACCCCATTTTCCATCTTCCAATAACTTGGCACAAATCTTTGCCTTACAACCCGCTTTAATAACCGGATGCGGTTTTAGACTAATCGTTGAATTCTTCGACTCTCCATATTTATGACATACAACTGTAAAATATTTAACAACTCCATCTAATTTCTTAGTACTTCTTTTAGTAACTCCAAATCCTTGTTGCGCACCATATTTCCTATAATAATCATAAACCTCATCAATAGTGTCAAACACCATATGTAAGCTGGGTTCTTCCATTATTTGATTGTTCAATTTTTCAATCTCTTCTGCTTTATCATCCCTTTTGTTGTCAGACGAATCATCTACGTCAATATCCATATTTGTAGAGTTAATATTTAATTCTGATTCCATTGACAGAACTTGCACACAATTGTAGAAACTGAAAAGAAACAGAAAAATATCAATAACAAATAAAATATCTCATATTTTAAACAATCACTCGAAATAAGCTATAATCACTGGAACTCATGTCAGCCTTAGTTCATCATTAAACCCAGAATTCCCTAAAGTAACATATCCCCCAATTATAACATTCCAAGAAGAAACATTTCTATGCGGTATTTCATCAAACAGTATACGAGCATCAATAAAATTCTCACATTTACCGTACATAAACATAAATGAATTGGCAAGTATACTATATGAAACAAGCCCGGTTCTTACACACCTCATATGAATCGATTTCCCAGTCAGTAAGTCCTTAATGTCGCCGGACAACAAGTCATATGAGAATCAAAGATGGCGTCAATGATAAATGGTCTAAAAGATGAAATTGATGCTGTAGAAAAGGTCTAAAGTTGACAGAGAAATGAACTTGATGATGCAAAAAGATCTAAAAAAGGAACACAGAGAAATGGTTATGAAGAGAGAGAAATGGATCTGAAGAGAGAGAGAGTGTGTGAGAAAGCAAGACTTGGAGAGGAAATGTCTGAAAAAATGTGCTAAATAATTTTACCAAAACGACTTCTGCCTCTGTCGTTCGGTAGGCGGAGTGTATAATAGATGTACATGTATATTTACCCCTAAAAAAAACCCTCCATCAATAGCAGTCAATCATCCCCACCACCGTTTCCGTTTCCACCACCGTTTCCGTTTCCATTGCCCTTGCCTACTTCTCCCTCCTTTGTTCCCCCAATTTCTCCCTCCTCCCCGGATTTCTTCACCATTTTTGGTCCAACCGCAGCACTAGGGGCGCCAATGGAGAAGTGCTCCAACAACTTGTCCATTCCTATGTCGATCCGTTTTAGCAGAGTTTTCTCGGTCGGAACTTCAGGCAGTTCATATTTCAGCTTGACTCCGTCCACAGCAGCCCTTAACCCCTTTTTCTTCCACAGAGCCAAAAAAGCGGAAATATTCCCCGAGGTATCCGCGAGGAGGTGGGTCTTTGACAATATATCAAAGACATCCACCTGCAGCATTTGTCCTCCATCTCTTTCATAATCGGATGGATGGAGATTGATCTCCATTGTTCCCCGATTCACACCCTCATTCTTCTTTAATATTATATTATATTTCGTGGTAAATTTTAAGAGCCTAAGTATAGCAGCTTTCGACATTTCTTCTACTTTTTCTTTTCTTTCTATGCGGAGAATGTGTGAAGGAAATGAATGAGTTTTATGCTCTATATATACAAATAAAATAACGGGTCCAGCAACATTGTTAGAGACAGTAGAGAGAGGTGACGGTGGTACTATCACACTGCCCTTTCATTCTTGCACAGCAAGTTTTTTTTTTTTTTTTTCTTTTTTTTTTTTCTTTTTTAACTCTAACTATTAGACCAGAGCCCATTTTCATTTATATATATCCCTCACTGAGGCTGAGGCTGAGGTGGGCGTGTTATTGAATACCCCAACCCAAAGCCAAAGCCCACTGCTTTAGAAAAAAGTAATCAGCTTTCTTTGCTAAAACAACTATTTACATGGGTATTACTTGACACCAGATAGTCGTAAGTAGTAATAGATAACAACCATGTCTAGTAAAATTCTTTCTCAAATATTTCTCTTTCATGCCACTCAAATTATCAATTTCATTTATTTTTCTGGTGTCTGTCCATCCCTATCAAAAAATCCAACAACAATAATATTTTTAAAGTGGGATTATTAACCCAAGAACGAATAACCACAATTATCAACATAGTTTATTCACAATTTGTTTAAGGAAATTTTGTTTTGCCCCAGTGAATATTGAGTGAGTAGATAAACTTCTACTAATAACAGATAGATGGCAGTGGCCTAAGATTCTCACATTTACTTGCATAACCAATAATTCTTTTACTAAATTTAGAACTGTATAAGAGTCACCTTAATATTAAAAAAAATATTATCACGTCATCATTATCAAACACATAATTAATTTATTATTACTATTAGAGGTAAACAGTAAACAAAAATATAACTTTAACCTTTAAAACAAGGAGAATTTAAAAAATCAAATTAAATTTTCATTGTTTGTGTTATAAGATTTTACAAATTAGCTACGATCACATTCAAATGAGATTTTTATTTTGTACGCGTGTGGACGATAATTTCATTTAGGGATGAGCAAGAAACCGATTTGCACCCGAAACCGCATCAAAAACCGCACAAACCGCACCAATTAAAACCGCACCAATGGTTTCGGTGTATGTTGCGGTTTTCGGATAGTTGAAAAACCGAATTTGCGGTTTGGGTTCGGTTTCTAGCCCAAACCGCATTTGTTAAACCGCACCGCACCATGTCTCCTAGATCTTTTTTTTTTTAATATTACATGACCAAAACGACGTCGTTTTGGCCATTTACATATATGCCTAATATCCACTGAGCCCTAAATCGTTGCTCCAGCCTCCAGGTCTCTGATTACAACTTCTCATCTCTTCACTTCGACGCTTCCAAGTTCCAGCCTTCCTCCATTCCTCAAGGACCTCAACCGAAGGTCTCACTTCAAATCAAGAAGAACCCATAAGAGGTATATCTTTCATTCGCTTCAAAGATCCCCTTTTGAGCATGAAATATTCTTCATATTTTCCCATAAGAGGTATTTATTGTTCAGATTTTGGGCGGTCTTTTGCCTTTCCAGTCGTCAGAAGTACATCTTTGGATGAGTGAAGTTATTATTTTTGTTTTGAATGTCCTTGACTTGTTAAAGCTTTTTGGATAATTTGGATTTCCATTTTTCAAGCGGTTGTGGTAGATTTACCTAAATATATGCGCGTTAGTCCTTTTCAATTTATTTTATAATATCTTAGATTACCGACACACTACTCTTCTAAATATCCCCTTTCCTAACTGCTTGGGTTTTTGTTTATCTAATGAATTAGGAAGCTGATTCATTGTTAAATCCTAATCTTTGTTAAATTTGAAACCACTTTTCCTTTCTTACAATCTCAAGTCCTCAATCCTTGCAATTTTGTTCTTAATCTTGTTATTTTGGGATATTTACGTTGAACCGAATCATTCCTGGTTCTTTAGATTGGAATTTAGTCTCCATTAGTCCATCACATATCATGTAGGCCTAAAGCAGGTATGAAATTTAAATAAAGTTTATTACTTTTAATTGTTTCTCTATTGCTCTCTAATTTCTTCTTTAGTACACGAGATGGGGGTAACCATTAGGTCAAGACCCGTTGGTTCTTATCTGCAGCATTAGCTAAGTCTATCTTATAGTTGTATCAAATTGCAGTCAATTTATTCACTTGGTTGCTTTTTAATAATAATTTCTGGTTTCTATATGCCTACTAACACTACACTCAATTTTACCACATTCAATGAATATGCTCCTGATTATTACTACTAGTATCATGTCAATCCTGTATGTTTGTTCAAAAGCCTTTCTTCCTTTATTTTTGTGAAGAAATATCAAAGTTGTTTCATGTAAAGAGATTTGAAACCTACTCAATAGTCTCATTTCCTGTTTTGTCTCTAAAATTTTGATCCCACGGTCGGTATATATATATATATATTTTGGAATTCATATGTAGGCATGTGATATAAATGTGAGCCATACCCCAGCTGATCGTAGATTAAAATTTTGTTTTCTTTTTATTATTGCTGGAACAGTTTCTTTATTCCACTGGCTTCCCACACGCACTCCTGAGATGCTTTCATTTTTCTATGAATTATTACACTGTTTTTACAATAGCATTTCCATTTTTACACGATACTCTTTATATTAGAGAGGAGGTTTCATTTTATTTTACTTAAATTATAAAATGCATTGTTTGGTTTCCTTGTCTGCAGTTGTTTTATGTATGCTAAACTTTGGATACAACTACCATTGGGCAGATCGCAGTTCCTGTATAGATCAAAAGGCATTAGTGCCACTGGATTTTCCATCCATAGAAGTCTTCTTTGGAACTTCCTGATAAATTGCTTCCGTTCTGTTCAAATTCCACCTGTTTTGTTTTGTGACTCTGTCATGTAACACTTGCAGAATTTCCAACTTCTAGTGTTGTAACGAGTAAGCTCTGTATAACTAGAGACTACACTTTGGGAAAGTATAACTTGAACAATTGATTGTTGGATCAACACCATATAATCATCCAATCCGTAATAATTTGCTCTATTAACAAAATATACTTCTGTCTTAGTACAACCAACTCTCAGTGATTGTCTTTTTATTTCAACTAATGTATATTTTCAATTGGTTTCAAAACCAAAACCGCACCAAACAAAACCGCACCATGCGGTTTCATGTGCGGTTTTGGATTTTTCAAACCGCACTTAAGCGGTTTCATGTGCGGTTTGGGCTTCAAACCGCACCATGCTCACCCCTAATTTCATTATCAAAAGTAGATATGAATTAACATATATTCTTAAAGTAAATTATGCTCTTTTTGTGAAAGCATCGACATTCAAATGCAGACGTACTACGGACCAGAATTATGCAGTCATAAAAACTGATGTTGAACCTAGGCCCGACACCTGATACATTTCAAGCCCTTTGGGTTGGGCCCTATTTTATATTTGAGTGATGGACATAATAAATTAACTTTATTATTGCCACGAAGCCTCGGACTTACAAGCATGTGGGTGTTTTCCCTTGTATAACACTTTTCTTATTTAATTTTTCCATGTAAACCTTAATAAATTAGGTCCCAACCCATTTGGTTTAAAAATGTGGATGCAATGAATCTTATAAATTATAGGAGCCAGGCCAAGGTTATCAAGCATGCGGGTGTTCTTCCTTTGTAAACCTCAGTAGATGTATATTTGTTCAACATCTAACATGCTGTCATCTATCAGCCCTATTGGACAAAAAATGAAAATGGAGGGGGAAACAGAGTGAAAACTATAAAGTTGCTACTTGAATCTACGTAGTTCTGATGTTACCCAGATATCAATTCGGATATTAGTACACATTGACTGGAAAACATCATCCAGCTGAAAAACCTCATCTTTCATCAAAAAGTAGAAAATGGAAAATCTTGTGAAAATGAAAGTTACAACAATGTACAATTAATTGACAGTCGCGAAAATTGATATTTTCATGAATAAAATTTAATTTTTTTACAAATTCTTTTTCACATAAATATAAAACTTATTTACTATTCGTGTGAAAAATACTTTAAAAAAATATCACATTTACTTATAAAAATATCAATTCTCATAAGTAAACCACACACTAATCTCCCCTCGCCCATGGTTGCAATTAATTAAAAGTACCATCAAAAAATATATAAAATATCTTCACGTTCTCCCTAGAATTTCATTATTAAACTAAACGTGAAACATCATAAACATATGTACTTAATGTAAGTAAATGATGCTCTTTTAAGGATCAAAATTCAATCACATCTTTCATCAACTCTTCAAATTGAATAATCAATATTATTATTATTATTTGCTAGTTTAAACGCACATCCTTCCTTAGGCACTGTCAAGATTTTAACTCTCACCCTCTACTTGATACATAAGGGATGAGGATAATTATTGGGCCAAGACCCTTTGATTTCAATATTATTGCCATATAATAAAATTAGTTTTTTTAATACTAATAAACACATTGTATTTTATGAGTAATTAATAATAGTATAGTCTTAATATCATCATCCTAAAAGGTTTATATGTGATCTAATAAGAACAAAGAGGAACTTTATACTATGCTAGCTTGTGAATTTTGGATAGAAAAAAGAAAGAAAAGAAAATTTAAATTAGGATAAAAAAAAAAGGTAATAGAAAACTTATAAGTATTATTTTATGTGTTTGTAAATTTATAAATGGGAAAAAAACACTTAAACTTTAAATATAAATTACTACTTTATTTTTATATTAATATTCTTGTGTTTGTAAACAAAGAGTAATGTAGAAACTATAAAAATAAAAAAAAAACAAAAAAAAACTATCTAAGACTCCTTCAAATCAGCCCTTTACTTTTTAAGTGAAAATTTCACCATTTTTTTTTTTTTTTTTTTGTCTTTTCCTTTTGCATCCCCTAAAATACTTAAAAACAAGACAAATGGATTTAAACTTATATTTTCATTCATTTATATTATTTTCTTTTTGTTTTAAAACTTAAACACAATATAAATAAAGTATAATTTATTATCTTTTCTACAATATACTCTGTATTACTTAATTCTTATAACATTATTTTTAAAAGTCCTTTATTTTAAAAATGTATTTCAAATTTTGGAACGATAAAATATATTATATTTAAATTTTATTTACTTCACTCTTAACTTTTTTAATTAATTTATAAAAAAAATCATAAAAATAATTTTGCCTGCACTAAAATCAAATTTTGGATCCGCCATTGAAAAGGAGAAACTAATATTTTACAAGAGATGATAATGAAACTCTCACGAAAAGAAAATAAAAATTAATCTCATGAAAAAAAAGGCTAGATTTATTTTTAAGAATAACACCTAAGATTGAATTATTAATCCCACGACCCTTGTTTGTTTAAAAAACACAAATTTAGGACTTTTAATCCCGAGATAACAAAATGACTTGGATTAAGGGACTATTTAATTACATGCCTAAACCCCTATCATTTGAAATTAAAATTTTGTGCACAAAATTAACCTTTACATTTTTTTTAAAATGTTCGGTGCATCTTTTATATCCATTGGACCATTAATACTCACACTACAGATAATACAATTTCTTTGTTATTACTAAAACAAATATAATAGTCCAAATAATAAGTATTTATCCAATTCTTTAAATAATTTTAATCAAAGCAAACATAATATAAAATTATTTTAAATTATCGCATGAATAATTTTATTTTAAATAATGTATGACAAGAATTATTTAATCTTAAAATTTATAGTCTTAAGATTATAATCCATCCATTAAAATATAATCAAAAGACTATAATTTTTACAAACAAACATGTGCCTGTATGTTGGTGTAATTTAGTAAAAAATCTAAATTACCGCCACGTAATTTTGGAAACAAAAACATGAGAAATACGCTATGTTGAAAGCAACTTTAAACTTCTTTGAACCTCTGCACAAATGATTTAATTTTGATGAAAAAATTCGTTTTAACTTTTGTTTTGGTATAATTCCTTTAGTTTGACATTTTGAAACTCATTTGATTTGAAAGGATAAAATGCACTTGAATGATATTGATTTGAAAAGATGTCCTAATAAAATCATTTTTGAATGGTATTTTGAAAATCATTGCTAAAACAATTCATTGTAATTTTTGTTTTGATAAAACGCTTTTAGGTGACGTTTTGAAAAACATTATTTGTAAACCCTTCACCAAATAGGAATCGAGGTCATCTATTTCTTCCAATTTTAACTTATTGGATCTAATACACTAAGTTAATTCAATTTTATAAGATCTTTATCACCTTTAGTTTGAAAATCGTTTTCCATGTCGAAAGATAAAATCGACCAATCACAAATGTGTTTGAAGCTACCCACATGTAAGTCATCTCAATAACCCCAAACACAACATAAAATAATACACTATTATGAGGCCTTAAACGCGACTTTCGAGATTCTCGACATCATTTTAAGGTCCGAGATCGTAAACATTACAAACGCAAAGATCATCCATTGTCATAATTCCATCAATATCTCTTAAATTGACATTTAAGGGCCTTGACTTCCTTCATAGGCTCACATAACGAAAATTAAAATAAGTCATAAAAAAGTCAAAAGTAATAATAT
>OX359278.1:44775154-44875154 GCA_947179155.2 Hedera helix
ATAGGGCTTTGAAACGGACCAAGTAAATGTTACCTTCTGTTTGGTTGAGATCTATTGTGGTAAGGGTTGAGCATTGGAAATAAAAGTGGAGGTAATAGATGTGTTCCTAATTAATTAAGAAAGGTGCTCCTTTTGGATACACAAAAATCTATCGTCTTATGACTGGAAAAGTGGAAATAAAAAACTACCATAAGCTGTCATTATTAGAAGAAAGTCCTTGTGCAAATACGGCCCCTGTAGCAGGAGTGATGCAAGTTCACAATAGATGAAGCAATAAACGGCAAAATAAGACATCAGCAATCTATACCTTCGAGTCGAACTCATGAACTCCCTCTACTAATTTAAAACATGAATCCCAACATATTGGAAGAAGGTCAGAAAATTCCTGCTCTGAGCAAGTTGCGTCTCCAACATGAAAATACAAAGACTGGGACACTGGTAGCTGAAATAGTAAAGGAACAATGTCAGTGAGTAAAGGGGATTGACCGTTACGAATTTGGACAGTGAAAAAATGTAAGGGAACTGAAGAAAAAATGGGAAGTCTTGTGATCTCTACAACATACCCTGACACATATGTTGTTGTCCTGAGGCAATCTAATCAAAGCACAGTAAACTGCTCTTCTGGTGTCATCTTTAATCTGTTAAGAAGCTAGCATCAATACTAGGAATATTTAAGCTAGCTATAAAGCAAAATTATGTAATCAAATTGATTGGACACATTTATCTTGTCAAAAAAGAAATTGAAACATCAAAAGAAAAACATGATAAGATTTTCAGGCACTCTCATTCTGCTCTTATGTCAAAGTATTATTGGCCACTTCTACAAATAGAATGAGTTACTAAAAAATAGTTGCGTTGTCGTCTGTGTATATATTTACTTCTACAATAACACAGACGAAAACAAGCAGGAAAAATGTAGCAATTCTCAAAAATATATTGGATGAGATGATCATTACTGAAGAGGTATTAGATGGACCATGATTCCTTCTATGCCAACAACTGCACTAAATATGTATGAGCAAATAGGTAGAATTTACTTTATTAAAAAGGTAAAAAAAATTGAACTACATTGAAAAAATTAAATATATAAATAGCCTATATAAAAAAGAAACACTAATTTACAAATGCATGCAGTATAGGATGGCATTTTCCTTTTTCCTTTTTTTAGAACAAAGCATATCGCCATTTCATCAATGATAACTTTTTGAGAGTTGAGAGTTACTAAGGTAACATGTCTGATCTGCTGATCAATTCACCAGAAATCCCACTTTGACTATGACAATTCCATTAAGATATAAAACATAAACAACAGAAACTACCAATGAGCTACTTGAGTCTTACGTGAAAAACGTACCTACCCAAATGCAAACATTAGTATTATATCATTTACATATTACATCAGCAACTCACCTATAATTTTTTAATATTTCAATTGACATGTAAATAAATCTTCCTTTTTAAAATTTTCAAAAGATTCATACTTTAGAGTACTATTTCCTTGATATTGTGAAATCTGTAAAAGGAAAAAAGTATTAATTGTTACTAATAAATACTGTATTAATGTAGTAGTAATCCTAGGATTCTACCGCCTATTATGCAAATGTTCATAAATAATGAATAGAGATGAGCATGTGTACATAACACCAAAAAAAAAAAAAAAAGCCAGCAAAATTTGTACATTAACTCAACAAAGTAAGACATCCCATCAATATTTTGCACCACACCAACTAAGCCCAACAAAGAGAAAAATGGCTACAACTCTCTCTCTCTCTCTCACTCTCTCACTCATGATCTCATTGTCTAAGAGAGAGGAATGGAGAAGATGACAACCGGGTACTTGTATTAGAGTATTATAAATAGGGTTGTAACCTGTTATTTTAGATAGATTGAATTATTTGAGTAGTGTAATTTTCGGTGTGAGAATATCTATGCATGAGACGGTTCCCCACCATTTTGGTATCAAAAGCCCCAAAATCTTAACCCTAATCATCCTCCGCCACCACCCAAATCAAACCCTAACCCAACTCTTTTTCTGCCCCCACCTAAAACCCAAATTACCCCTACTGTCAAACATACACAAACCCTAATTCCCAAACACAGCCAGAAATCAACCCCATAACACCATACATACACTGACCGCAGCCCTAATTTCAGCCAGAAACCTAGTCAGACACAGCCCAAGTCGCAGGCCCAAACCGCAGCCAACATAGAGAAAGAAAAAAATAATAATAGACGAAGAAAGAGAAAACAAACCACCAATGGTAAAACAACCACTCATAAGACTTTCAGTGCATGAGGTCTTTGGTTTCAAATGTTAAAATTATGCTCAAACTGAAAATAACAACAAAATAATAAAAGGAAACAAACCTATGAGATAGCCTACTGTCGCCGCCCCGTTGCATCACCAGTCGCCACCCTGTCACAGTTGCAGCCTACTGCCGTAGACTACGCCTCCTGTCGTCTTTTTTTCTTCGCATCGGAATTGAAAGAAGAAAGGAAAACAGCGGGAGCAAAGAAGAAAAGAAAACGAGAAGAAAAGGGAAGACGAAAGCAACTAGTCTGCTGAAAACAAAGTCATCTGATCTGTTGACTAAATATCTTGAAAAATTACAGTTTAATCCCATGGTTTCATCAAGTTTTAAAATACCCCCTGAACTTTCAAATATTTACATATTCACCCTACAATTTTATATTTTTATACTTTAGCCCCTAAACTTTTATTAATTTCATATCAGTCCCTGTACTTTTATTTTCTGCAGTTTCAACCCCTGCATTTTTATTACTTTTTAGTGTAGCCCCTAAAAAAAAAAAGAGGAAAACACACACACACACACATAAATATATATATTTATATTTGCTAGAAGTATGGTGAATGCCGGAGAAATTAACGCCAAATTTGAAGCTTATAGGTTACAACAAAATGAATGTGTTAAACGAATGGAAGCTTCAGTGGCACAACTTAATGCATATGTTCATACGCTTGTAGCAAAGGTAGAAGATGTCGACGCCGGGATTTTCCGTCGTTTCGTTTTTTATTATTTAAATGTCCCTTTCCAATTTTAGCCTTTAGATTAAGATGTGACTTTTGAAAAGGGTCGGCTTTAGTGTCGACGGGGTTTTGAAATGTCGAATTTTTATGAGCCAATTGACCAGAGTCGCCAGTTGGTATATTTGAAATGGATGTACCAACTCATCCGAATTTTTGTTTTCGTAATCGCTGGCTCAGATGTGACTCCGAATTAATTGGTCCGCAAACCGAGATTCATAGAGTTCGGGGGCTTGCTTAAGCGAGGGGAAGGTGTTAGGCACCCCCCGACTTCCGTGAAACACGGTTACCGCAATCTCGATGTTTTCCTATCCTTTTAAATCCTAAAATGTGTGAGTTGTGCGTGTGTGCCTAGGTGAATGCTTGTGGTGAATTTTGTTTGGATTTTTTGTATGGCAAATGTGCTTTATCTGGAAAGCGTTTTAACGTCTTTTGACCCAAATGACGAGGCTTCGTTTTAAAATAAAGATTGATTTTAATTTCGAACCGATGAGGGTTTTTTATTAGATGTCATTTTAGAAAACAAACAATTTTAAACTTTTGTCAAATAGGAATCGAGACTATACATTGCCTTTTAACAGTTAATATAAATATAATGAAGGCAACTTCTAGAACTCTTTAACCCTATGCACAAAGTTTAATTAAAACGTTCATTTATTTTACGAAATCATTTTTTGTAACATTTTAAAACCAATTAAAGCCTTTTCATCAATTATGGATTAAAGTCTGCCAAAAAACTCTCAATTTTAAGCCTCGTGGATCTAGCATCGTAGTTTGATTCTTTTTAGAAAATCTTTATTATTTGCCTTATTTGGAAAACCATTTTTTGTGTCGTAAATTAAAACAAACATCCCAAAACGTGTAGGGGCTATCCACGGGCATGTGAGCCATCCAGACAACCCCAAACACCCACAATCACATATTTTATTATTATCACGGGGCCTTAACCCGAACACGACTTTGTGTCGTTTTAAGGCCCGATATTACAAAATACACATACGTGGACCCTATATCACGATTACATATACCCAAAACGTCCATCATCGGGATTCGACCACTAGGATCTCCTCCCTAGGCTCACAATCATCCAAATAGCTACATAACCAATAATAAACCAAATCTAACAATATTAAACCTCAATATCGCACTACATAACCCAAATATCACCCAAATCAAAACTACGCATTACTCATTACCACAACGAGCGAAAAATCACCGTACGGATGTCATCGGGGCGTTAGGAGGAATTACGTTCCGATGGAACCCTCGCTAAACGACCCCTAATCCACGGATCATCACCATTACAACAACAACTATACTACACAAACCCAAAACACAATATTATCACATTTATATAAACAAGAAAAATTCCAAACAAACACCCATTTTCACCTTGCAATACACCGGAACAAGCTTTATATTCCAAGATTGATCAAACCCACAAGAATATACAACTATCTAGCAAAAGAAAGTGAGATTTCCCCTAAATTTTCTCCAACCCGAGCCCCTTCTTCTTCTTCCTCGCGATTTTCTCTCTCTAAAAATCTAACTTTTTCTCTCTTTTTTCAGCTCTCGGGTGGAAATGGCGATCTATAGCCATTTCCAGGCAGCCGCAGATGCATCTGCGGCTGGCCGCAGATCCATCTGCGGCTGGGCGGCAAGCCGCCTGCGCCGCTTCCTCGGCTGCCGTGTGCCGTCTCCTCGAGCCGTGCGAAACCTCGAAAATCGTTTGGCCGCAGATGCATCCGCGGCTGTCTGGCTTGCTTTTCTCGATTTCCGTGCCACGCGGTCTTAATTCGCCAATTTCTGCGGTATTATTTTGGAAGGCTGTATTTTTGCAATCCGAAAATCCCTGGGAAACGTGCCACATTGTTCTGGGAGGCTAGTTCGGAGGGCTGCGACTTGATATAGAATTTAATAATTGTGCCTGGCTTTCAGGGGGCGCTGCCCCCTTTCCACCCCCGCCAGCTCACCGGCGAGCTGGGCAGCCGCTCGCTCACCGGGGAGCGAGACCCCCGAACATCGTAAGCGGAGTGGCCATTAGTCGTCCTTGGTGGTCAGCTCAGGTGTTTCGGGATCGACTGCTTGCCTTGCCTCAAGTGATCGGATGCTCGTTGTCCGTTGTGGCGGCTTTGACCGTAAATCGTTGGGGTGGCTTCGTGTTGGGGTCCACCTCCCTTTTCGCGTGTCAGGTCGAATGACGATTTTACCCTCCTGCCAAGGTTAGTAGAGAAGTGCAAAAATTGGGTGTCTACAGAAGATATTTTGAAGGCAAATTCGCTCGACCTTTAATATCCGTCCAAAATCGGAGTGAGCGAACTTTTGTGGAGACTTTTCAAAGCAAGCCAGTGGAAAGGTCTGTTGGTTTATATGCTTATGGTTTTAATGATGACAACATATTTTGTATGTAATTGTTTTTATTAACAGAATTGAACTAGGAATTAGGTTGAATATAGTTATATATTATCATCATCAAAAGGGGGAAGAATGTTGGTTTATATGCTTATGTTTTAATGATGATAATATGTTTTGTATGGAGTTAATATGTTCTATATAAAAATAATATACTTTGTATGAAAATAATATATTTTGCATGAAAATAAATATTTTACATGGAAGTAATATATTTTGCAGGAAAATAATATATTCTACATAATATATTTTGCATGGGAATAAAATCTTGGGAAATATACCTTGTATGGAAAAAATATGCTTTGCATGAAAAAGTACACGTTGGATAGACATTTTATTTTTGAGCAGGGTGTATTAATCACATATGGTATTATGATAATATGTTTGCATAAAGGTGTTCACTTGAGCATGTTTGCTTATAATGTAGACTAATCATATATAGTGATATAATAATGTGTTCTTATATAAAGCTGTTAAATTGAGCAGGATTGGACTTACAATGTGGACATATCAAATATGGTGGTTCGGATAGTGGGTTGTTTAATTCTTGCTATATGGTTGTTGATTTCGTGAGGGCCCAACATGGATAAAGCTTCCTAGAATTACCTACTGGACTAGGTCTCCAGGAAATCACTTAAGGATTAATGTAAGACTTTCTAGTCCAAAGTGTTTTAAATTTCAAGGCTTTATTTGGTTGCTGGAAGTTTGTTTTAAATTCAAACTAGTCAAATGTTTTTTATCCTAAAATTAAGGAATCTAAACAGTATGTTTTGAATAGGTATCTATCATCATATCTCTGCTGATTTGGTTTCCTTTAATTAAGTTCTTTTCAAAAGGCTTATTTTGAATATCCTTATATTTGAAAATAATCTTATTTGGAAAAAAATCCTCATATATCAGTTACTCATATATTTCTGTTGAAATTGGGTTTTGTTTCAACTGAGATTTTGGGATTCATTATAACAAAACTTTCTAGCCGTTAAACCTCTATCTATATATTTCTTCCTTCTTGGCTATTGAAAAAGGAGTTTTTATTGATATACTCAGTCCAGTAGAGAAAGCTTTCAAGACTTATATTTTCTAATATTAAAGGGCTTTCAAAGATATACTTCCAGTAATCAAGTAGTGCTTTGTTATTAATTTCCTTTGGCTGGAAAGTTATAGTTGCTCTGTAATTGTCTTTCTTCTTAACAAAATTAGAATTCGAGTTTCGGTTTGCTTGGTTGATCCAGTAGTGGATAGGGTTGTAACAAAGGAAGCTTCAAAGGTCTCGGTGGTGAGAAAGTTGCAGAGGTGCAAGGGGGCAATCGTGTCCAACATTAAGCTGAAGCTTCTTTGTACAGGGAGTACTTTTGTAATTGTTTGAGTATTAAGTATAATAAAAAAAGTCTCTAATACCAATTGGTATTGGACGTGGATTAGGCCACTAGATTAGAGGATAGAGGTTGAACCACACAAAAATCTTGGTGTGATTTACTATTTTGTTCTTCTTTATTCTGCATTTTACATTTCTGGGTATATTGTTCTGCTGCACGTTTGAACATACACTAATTCAGACACCTAAGCAGACAGGGCATCCTGTCTGAAAGTAACTAAGGAAAAACATAAACTAAAGTAGAAAAAGTTACATGTCCGATTTAAACTTGTAGCAGAAAAACTAAAAATTTGTCATTGTCGATCACTTTTAATCTAAACACCTATTCACCCCCCTTCTAGGTGTACACACACATAATTACAAGGTCATCTGCAAATCCATCAGTTGAAGTCAATGAGACAGAACAAGAACCTCAACATGCTGAGATTTGTGAGGATCTTAACGAGGTTGTTGTAGTAATTGAAGAAGCAAATGTGGTTTGCATTAAAGAAGGTGCAGTACAAGCGGTGAATCATACTGACCAAGAAGATGAACGCAACAAGAAGGATATCAGTAAGGTAGAACATGTTGATTTTCTTTTGCCAGATCCTGTATTGAAGTTGAAAGTTGCACCTAGTTTTTTCCTTGTGCATATTATTTCCAAAAATTATGCTCAAGACAAATCGGTTGCTCCAGTTTGGCTGGCATGTATCATGGATTGTGGTTTATTATTCTTCACTATTTCAAAACTCGCGGACGAGTTTTTTTCAAATGGGAGGAAAATGATGCAGGATAAAGAAGAAGAATAGCTCGCGAGAATTGGTTGGGCCAATATAACAGACTTTGGAAGCCGCCCAATCCAATTATCCAATTACATCTATTAGTTTAATTAGGAATCTTATTTTAATTAGAAGTTGTATTAGTTTATAGTTTCCATAATTTGTAATTATCTTATTTAGTTTTTATTTATCTTTTAGAGTTTAATTTAGGTTAGTAGAGTATTGGAGTATTATAAATAGGGTTGTAACATGTTATTTTAGATAGATTGAATTATTGAATTATTTGAGTTGTGTAATTCTCAGTGTAAGAATATCTCTGCACGAGACGGTTCCCCACCAGCGAGACTATTCCATATGATTCATGAGCCGCTTTGACGCCTAGGCAACACCTTAACAACAATGGTTAAGGCCTGTGAACTACTTGATTATTAGACGAACCAATTTTAGGTGTCATTTTTTGAGCTCGACTTCACCCTAAGAAGCTAGAGCCTGGTGAACTTAAAAACAAGACAAATTCCAACAGCACAAGCTCAAATCGACTCATTTATACTCTTTTTAGGTTATGTTAATGGAATTGGTAGCATTTATCCTATACTTTATCAGATACTATGGTTGTGTCAGTAATACTTTTATAGTAATTTCTAACATGCTACTGAGATCGAGGTACTGCATTCATTATATGAATTATCCAAAAAAAAAATGTACAAATAGATTTCACAAATTTTGAGAATTTAGATTCCTAAATCCTATAGTTATAACTTTAAAATGTTGCAGTGAAACCTTAGACATTTAACTAAGGAAACTGATATTTGCACACTCTTTTTTGATATTTCCACACAGTAAGATCCACACTTTAGAGTTATAGCGACAATTACTGATGTATAGCGACAATAAATCGTCGCTGTAGCTCTAAATGTGAGCCCTACCGTGTGAAAATATCAAAAAAGCGTGTGAAAATATCAATTCCCTTAACTAATTGTCAAATGGCCAGACTTCTTTTTTTAAAAGTAAAATTACAGACTTCTTTAAGCTCTTTCATGAGTTACTTACTTTTGGTCTTAATAGGTTCTCCTGGGCAAAAACCATTGTAAAACCCCGAATTTTATGAAATATAAAATTTAATTTTTCCTCATATATATTTTTTTCATGAAACAGTAAGTGGTTAAATTGATAAAGTTAAAAGTTAAGGATGTTATGTATAAATTATATTATGTCGGACAATATTCGTTTAGTCGGAGAATATTCGGGGAATATTCGTACGACGGCGCCGTACGAACCAATCATTGGTGAACCCCGCAACGAATAATTGTCGGATATAGAAAATGACATAAATAATTTTTAAATGATTAATGATACTATCACTTTTAATTGTTAAAATACTCAGTGGTAAAAGAATAGTAATATACGGTATTACAAGTAACATACGGTATTGCATAGTAGCACACGATATTGCACAGTAGCACACGATATTGCACAGTAGCACACGGCATTGTACAGTGTTTCGTATTATTAAACTGATAAAGTCGTTATCGTACAATATTTGACTTTATTGTCACATGCACAATAATTCATATTATTAAACTGATAATTGTCACAGTAGCATATGCACAGTAATTCACATTATTGAATAAATAATTGTCATTACACAATAACATATTCTTTCTTTTATATACTTTCTGCATTATTGTTATCTCTATTATGATGTTAATTAAACTGTTGTATTTCATTATTAATTAATTTGATATCTAACTCATATGTATCACTATCTATCTATATATGTTTCACTATATGTATCTATCTATCTATATCTCTCTCTGTGTGTGTATATATGTATCTATACCAAGTCTACGTGGCGGCATTTTCTGTTATAAACAAAAATTTACATTATTATACTGGTTTCATCTTCTTTTTTTCATCTCATTATTTGGTATCTTAGGTAATGTTTAGCTAAAATACAAATAATTATTTCAACACACATATAAACATAAATTTGACTGCATTTATATTCATATGCTAAAACAGTAGTGCATAGCACTTTACATCGAAAGCATACTGCTATAAATGCTTCTATCCCAGAGAAGCTACAAAAGATGGGATTTGACATATCCTACAACTTCCTAGAGTTGGGATTTAGTGACATATTAACCCTCTAATAAAACAAAAGTTGGGTTTTACTGCATCTATTTACATATGAAATTAGAAAACAACTACTATTACTGATTGCGCATCCCCCTACGGATCGCGTCATCATACTCCTCATCCCCGATGGCCATCACCACATTCCTGCTGATGGTGTGCATAGACTGACCCTCCTCAGCTGGGTAGTACTGCACCCTGCTCTGAAGTCTACCATATGAAGATCGATAGACATAGCTAAGTCTATCCGTCCTCACCCGCTTCTCGCGGATCTCCTCCTCTAGTTCTATCATCTGACCGTGAGCGGCATCCCGTTGCGTTTCCATCTTCATCCTGTCCTCTATCGCCTCCTGCCAGTATGCACGGATGACGGCCTTCTCTGCCTGAACCTGCTGAACCTTCAGCTCAGCCTCGGCCAACCTAGTCTCAGCCACTGCCAACTTGGCCTGCAGCTCTACGTCCTGATCTACAAGCTGACGAGTTAGCACCGCAAAGTGCTCCACCGAATCCTCGTACCCCTGTACCTGATCCTCCAGTCCTACTATCCTCTCTTTTAGCTCTGTGTTCTCCCCAGAGAACTGGTAAGCTGCATCCTTATAGTGATCCTCCATGTGCTGGTGGGTTAGATTCTGCTCCTCTAAATGCTGGACCTGTGACACCCCCAAATCTAGGTCCACACAGCCCAAACTTGAGTTGTCAAAAGACTACAACAAAATTATTACAAAGTAGTACAACGTTCAACAGTACAATGTATAATAATACACAACTAAGTCTTCACTATTATCCACAGCTGGACAACATAAGTCACAGAGAGAAAGGGTCAAACCAACTAAATAAAACACATTTATATAATATGACATAATCAACCCCACATTTATATTGGGAAAAAACGGTGATATTATTTTTTTGCTAAATTGTTTGTTTAAAAATAAAGGAAACATATTACAATGGTGTAATGGGGCATACCCAAACCATACAAACGCAGAGGATATACATACCTAACCAAACAAGTTTAAAACATATAACACACTAATTTAAAGCCTAAAACAAACAAGGCCCAAAACATGTGCAAATTATTGCTCCAAAAAACACCCGCTTAAAATTAAAAGGATTCAACATTTAATCCAAATTGTAGGCGAACTAAAAGGGGTCAGTGGGACCCAAAAGTCAGTCAAACCAATGAGGCCTGCAAGCACCAAGAAAGCTATCTACAACAGAAACGTGGGCCTGTCAACAAAGCAGGAGATCATTAACCCGACAACCATGACCGCCGGCGGAATTTGGAAATAAGCTAGATTCAGTCCGGCCAAAAAAGCAGAAATCACCAAACTTACAATCACAGGGAAAAAAATCCCAGAACACAAGTCCAACAACGGACCACTGTATTTAAGCCCTTCATTCATTGATTTTTAAACAAGAGGTTTACGTCATATTAATATTTTTCTGCACTATTAATATATAATCATTTAGGAATAAATTTGCTATAGAGGAATAAACTTTTAGTTTTAAAAATTAACTAAATTTTAGTCACAGTAATATATAAGTCATAATTATTTTTAAAATTAGTTAACTAAATGTCTTTTATATGAAATACAATTGATAACTAAAATTTAATCAATAACATATTTTTATAACATATAATATATTTTATAAAAAATGAATTATAATATTTTTTTTCTATATTTATAGTATTTAGTTATTTAAAATCCAAATTTGAGTATAGTAAAATTTTAGGCATACTTTTAAAATTAAATTTTATTTTATGCTAAGTATTTAAAGGACTCTTTCAAAAAGCGTTTCGGTAATAACCAAAAACTTATGTTTTTTTTTATGGGTTTTCTTAACATGTGTCTTAAAGGCATATGCTAAGTACGGAAAATAAGATATGAGGTTCACTAAATATTATTTGTTTATGTATTTATATTGAATTTAATACATAAAAAAATAATATGTTAGTCTCCAACCAGGATGATCCTGAAAGTATTTCGATCTGGTACTCAAAATTGTTTGTCATACAATCAGTGACAACGAAGCAAAAGTAAACAGCAAATTACAAGATAAGATAAGATATTGAATCAATATTTCCTTACAAAATCCAACAGTAGCCAATCCTCTTTTGAGTACGTAAATGCACGCCACAAAAATCCATAAAACCAATTCGAAAATCTTGCACACTCAAACTTTTCTACCCCTCATGCCGTATCAAACTTGATAAACTCAAAAGTGCAAATCCCCTTGTGCCTAGGACACGAAAGGATTGCACTATTTACAACGTTTTTGTGATTTTCTTCAACAAGGAAACGAAACATATACAACTACAAAACCAAGGCTAACCAATTTAATGAATAACAGAAAGAGTGTAATGAATTTGTGCAAAAGTCAAAAGAAACCCCTCAACGTCACATGGTATAGCAAATATTTTGTCAGATGTTTGCTTATCCACAGCTGGACAACATAAGTCAGAGAGAAAGGGTCAAATCAACTAAATAAAACACATTTATATAATATGACATAATCAACCCCACATTTATATTGGGAAAAAACGGTGATATTATTTTTTTGCTAAATTGTTTGTTTAAAAATAAAGGAAACATATTACAATGGTGTAATGGGGCATACCCAAACCATACAAACGCAGAGGATATACATACCTAACCAAACAAGTTTAAAATATATAACACACTAATTTAAAGCCTAAAACAAACAAGGCCCAAAACATGTGCAAATTATTGCTCAACAGAAATGTGGGTCTGTCAACAAAGCAGGAGATCATGCATCACGCACTAAGGAAGTGTGCAACACCAACAATCCAAACGTCCCTGCTGAACATTAACCCGACAGCCATGACTGCCGACGGAATTTGGAAACAAGCTAAATTCAGTCCGGCCAAAAAAGCAGAAATCACCAAACTTACAATCACAGGGAAAAAAATCCCATAACACAAGTCCAACAACGGACCACTGTATTTAAGCCCTTCATTCATTGATTTTTAAACAAGAGGTTTACGTCATATTAATATTTTTCTACACTATTAATATATAATCATTTAGGAATAAAATTGTTATAGAGCAATAAACTTTTAGTTTTAAAAATTATCTAAATTTTAGTCACAGTAACATATAAGTCATAATTATTTTTAAAATTAGCTAACTAAATGTCTTTTATATGAAATAAAATTGATAACTAAAATTTAATCATTAACATATTTTTATAACATATAATATATTTTATAAAAAATTAATAATAATATATTTTTCTATATTTATAATATTTAGATATTTAAAGTTCAAATTTTAGTAAAGCAAAATCTTAGGCATGTTTTTAAAATTAAAATTTATTTGATGTTAAGTAATTAAAGGATCTTTTTATAGAATAAAATTATTATAAAATAATAAGTTTACGTCAAGGTTTATAAGACCATAAAAAAATGATTCTACAACACTAACTACATATTAATATAGTTAATAATTTTACAACTTAATTTATTAATTGCATATGACTTAATTTAGTTTTATTGTTTCAAAATTTATTATTAACTTTATTGATATTATGCTAGCATCATGTTCTGTTGCGGCTGGAAGCAAGTAATTACAAAATAAAACCAAAGAAAAAGAGTCCTATTAAGTTTAAATATTTTTAAGTAGTTATTTAGATTGTTTTAAAATAAAATTAGTTAGCCTTTAAAAAAATGTTTTAATAGTATTTAAACTCTAGGTCTAAAATTAGGGAATATTTAAAACGTGTTTTAGTAATAATTAAATTATAAGTGTATACCAAAAATTAAGGATCAAAAAATTATGTTTTATCTTATTATATATATATATATATATAGATGCCGGATTAAATAAAGGGTAGTTGTTGATGATCCATTATTTGTGGACCCATTTAAAAACATGCACAGGCAACTTGGCTATTTTGTGACTTTGCAACCCGAGTCCAAATCAATATCTGTTTATCCTCGCTCTCCCTCTCCCTCTCCCTCTGCCTCTCCTTCTCCTTCTCCTTCTCCTTCTCCTTCCCTAATTAATTTATATCTATCAGATTCGATCTCTTATTAATCGCAATCCGAACATGGTTCGCAATCGGAGTTCAAGTTCCGGTCGCTCCACCCCGGCTTTCACCGGTTAGCAAAGACTTTTAAGTCTATTTTAATTAATTAACGATAATATGCTTTGCTTAATACATCCTCCAGCTTCTACCTCTATATTCTTCGATTTTAGATCAAAACTTTCTTTAAAGGAATTGGAGGATCCGAGGGAAAAATTCATAGTTAATCTAAAATTGAGTCTCAATACACAGCTAGATATTGGCATAAGTCTTTTTGATTTTTTTTAATTGCCCGTCTCAGGAATCAACAAGTCCCTGACACTAAATTTCATGTGCATTCATTATCATTAGTTTTGGAACAAAATTATATGACTTTGGTTTGCTGAGTTGATTCTTTTTCTTCCCACAGTTAGGTCCCATTACTAATTTTTGTACTCGTTGCTTTGTTGTCTTGTATGCATGTGAAGACAAGCCTCAGAACTCTCGGTGGTATTATCGGTCTAAGCCTGCTACCAACGGCTATAACGGTCAGCATTCTGACGTCACAGAGCATGAATGCGAGTTTTACTTACAAAACTATGAACAAGTAAATATCTACTTACACAAGGCTATACCGATATTTCAACTTTACATAATCTTAAATTATTTAATAAATCTTAAACCTCTGTATCATCAACACATCTTTTTTAAGGACACTGCAATCTCGTTTATGTCTTTTACTGTGTGATTTATGATATTGTTTAGATCTTGAATAAGTAAGCTAGCGTCCATGAATTGAGATAATTTGTAGTCGCATTCTGTAAGTCTTGGTTTTAAGCATGAGAGTGTGCATTTGGGTTTGGGACGGGCTACTTCAACTTAACGAAATGGTGTATTAAAGTACAAGTCACTCTTAGGATCATGTGTGAATGGTGGTATTATTGGGTATCGATTCTATTGTTTGGGTATCTATATTAGTAAACTCTGACAGCGTATGATTTATGCTTTTAGCCGGTGACTTATTGAAGGGTCCTTTAAGAGAAATAAGAGTTGTTAATAATAATCTCCAATTTTGATTGGTTTATATGTGAGATATATTAAAAATGACTCTTTTATAGTGACAACACTTGTCAAGCTAGCTATTGGATATCTGACCTAGTTTAAGTTAGTTCTTTTAATCACAAATCGATTTTTCTGATGGATACTGGTTTTCAAGCTTTTGTGTTTCTCTCATATATATTGTCTTTCTCTGTAAAATTTATGACAGTTCATGTGTTTTCTTTGTAAAATCTTTTCTCGTAATTTATAGTTGCTTCTTCATTGGTGAATTTGCTATTCTTTTTTCCTACTTGAAAGCTCAAGTAGATAGAGATACTTGTATTCATTTCTTTTCTTTATTTTAGTTTTACTTTATTTATGCAGTTGGTGCAAAAGTATGGAAGAGACAGCATGGCTTCGACCGCAGTTCGCAAGCTGTTGATTGATGAATGTAGTATGTTGTTCTGAGACTCTAAGTGTATAGTATAAAAAAAGTCATAGCTCTTTTCCACTAATAGAGATTGTTTGAGCATATCGATCAAGGTGTTTTTATTGCGTTAGGGTTAGGGTGTTTGGGTATTGCATTTGGTTTTGTATGAAGTTGAGTAGATTACATTCACTCTTCATGCCATCACAATAACATCATAAACATGCTACATTTTGGTTCATACAATTGTTCTTATCTTCTTTTCTTTACCACACTTAGCTCCCTAAAATATAATCTGTTGCAATCTTTGTGTCACCACCTGAGGTTTGACTAAACTTTTATAACCACCTGTTGTTTAAAAAGCTACATTTAAACGCCTGAGTTTTTGAGGTGAAGTGTAAAAGTTATGTTTTCCTTCCAAACTAACTGTGCTTGCAGGGAACTCGCCTAAAGAGCGTGGATCATGATTGTAACGGTCAAATGAGGCCGAAGATTGTCCAATTTGCCCGCACCATCTACATTGGTCCACTTTGTCCAATATGCCCCCACCATATCCAGCCGCATCAAACCATAACTGAGAAGATTAGACCTCAACCCAACCTGGAGGTGGTGATGACCTTATCTTATTAAACTCTGCATCACTTGATGATTCATAGAGAGGATTGAATCCATTGTGATTGTACAAGGAGTCCATAGGGGTAAGGGGAGGAGTGGAATAAGATGGTGAAGAGGTGTCAAAAATGGAGTCTCCGCAGTGAGAACTAGATCTCTCAAGCTCCTATTTCTTGAAACTTTTCTAGACTTGCCACCATCTTCAGACTCCAAATCTTCTTTCGTTTCCTCTGTGATGGTGAACAGAAATCTTGGTGGGCCTGAGAGATTTTGCAGCCTCAACACTATCTTCACCAAATGATCTCGAGCCACAAGTCCTTATTTGATTGTAGCCATCCTCAAGATCTCTGTTACTGAACCTTTTCTTCCACCATAACAAGTAGTAAACTTCAGCAATAAGATCTAGTGAAAGACACCCAAAAAACAAGACTCAACGCAAGTTCTACTCTACTCAAAGATTTCATTTTTCTATTGCTGGGGTCATATTTTTTCCCTCATCTTTCCTCTCTTCATCTTCTCTCTCTAAAATTGTGTCTGCTTGTCTCCAAAATTCACACAATTTTCAACCAAGTCCATCATGAAATTCACCTAAAAACCACATAAATATCCACAAACTTAAAGCTAGACAACCCCAGAGATTCAAAATCAATTCTTTCTGCAGTGATACAATAATCCTTCAATGATCATACCGTCAAAGTCAAAACCCCACTTGCAGATTACCTCAATTTCATAATCTCAATCATCAAAAGTGACCCTTTATTACCAAATCAAGCAATTGCTTGGAAACCTAACACCAACCCAGTTGAAATAATAGAAATGAGGATGCGTTTCCCGTTGCGGGATTTGGTTTCAGTGGTGTATAGAGAGAGAAGAACGGCTTCAAATCCGGCAAGGGAAAAGCCAGTGACAAAGCCAGAGGCTGAGGAGGAGAGAGAGGAGGGAGAGCTCTTTGAATCTGGGTATCCAAGAAGGGGCACTATTTGAGACATCCCAATTGCTTTATATGGTATTTGTAGAGTAGCTGATGTTCTTCACATAGCAATTGAGGATGAGGGGAGGAGAGAGAGTGAGGGGAGGAGAGAGAGTGAGGTTAAGGAATGGAAGGAATTGCTTGGCGAGTGAACGGGGGTTGGTTTTTTGGTAGGGTTTTGAAGGGCGGAGAAGGGGCGTAGATAGGTGGAGGAGCTTATGAGTGTTGGATTGGTCAGGTGATTGGAGTTTGGAGAGGAGAGAGGAATTGGCGGTAGAGTCCATTGATGTACAAAATTAGAAATGATGAGAGAGAGATTTATGAGCGAGAATACGTGAATAGTGAAATTTGTAATACTCAGGCGAAGGGAAAATATATTTTTAAGCCATTTAAAGTGACGACGTTTAAATGGAAAGTATTTTTTTACTTCACTTCAAAAACTCAGGTGTTTAAATGTAGCCTTCTAGACAATAGGTTGTTAAGTGAGAATTTGGTTAAATCTCATATGGTAAAGTGAAATTTACCGTATTATATATAGCATCACATATTTGCATGTCTATATAGTTGGCTTGCGTGACCTCACAAATTATTTGGTGACATGTCCCGTATAGTTAATTAATCTATCTATTTGAAGAAATTTCTTTGAAAAAAGAAAATAAAAATAGATATCTAATTTTATTTTTTGTAATCTCATGTTTAGACCCTTCAAAATAGACATTATGTGCTATAACAAAGAATTGAGGGGGAAGGGGGAGGTTACATCAGTTTTCTTTTTCTTTTTGTCTTTTGTTGTTTGTTTTGTGTGCGTGCTTTTGTGTGTGAGAGAGATAGAAAGTGTGGGGTGGAAGGGGGAAGTTGCTTTGGGGGGGTGGGTGATGATTGGTCGATTTTTTCATTAATCTATGAAATTTCACGTAGACATGAGTAAACTTGGTTTTATCTTTGTTTATTGTGGTGGCCAACTTAAATCTTTTGTAAGTTACAGGAACAAATTACATTTCCAAAACTAATGTTGCATTGTAATTTTAGAAAGACTTATTTTTAGGTTTCATCAGTACTTTCATATCGGGTAAAACCTAGAGGGAAAGCCAAACCTGCACGTCATATGATATAGGGTTTGAACATCACCAAACTTTTTGGACCTTCATAATTTATTGATTTAATTGCAAAATAGTTGCAGTTCAAGTTAAATGGCCGATTTGACACAAATTAGTAATAATGGCTCTTGCTTGTTATACATTACCTTGTTATTACTTCTACTTTGCTATTGTTTTACACTTCTTATTTTTATGAAGTGGTGTGGAGCTCTAACCTGCACGTAAGGCAAAGAATGCCCCTGCTGTAATTATTTATCTTTTTAATGCTATAACATATAAGTTTGGTTAAATATATACGTCAACAAATATCGGAATGGAACCAAGGGTTATGATATGGGGAGGAGTACACATTTATTGCTGTGCTATTTTGTTTAGAATCATATCAAGTATTTGGTGGTAGTAAGCAAATTTGATCAAGGTTCCAGTATTGTATTTTGAAACCACTGTATTCTATATCATATTTCACCATTACTAAAATCTCAATAGAGGGTAGTTTCACATTATGTATCATTGGCATTTGTTGTGTCAAGTTATTCTATTTACAATTATTTTAACGTGTGGTAAAGGTGGTTCGTGTCTATATTATTCTTTGTTGTATCAGATAATGTTGTATTGACTTCTTTTATTGCTTTGGTTTCTACATAGGTGCCTATGTTGATCCCGACAATCCTTCAAGAGTTCCTCAAGACCAACGTGAAAAGTTAACCCGTCGTGAATGCGAGTTTCACTTGAAAGAATATGAAAAAGTAAATATCCTTTTTTTTAGGACTGTAAACGAACATATTCGAACTCGAATACAGTGATATCCGTATTCGTATCCGAAAAAATATTTTCTCCGTATTTGTATCTAATATTCGTCATATTTCTTAGGGTACCATTCAAATTCGATATTCGAAAAACTATTCGAATTCGAATATTATATGTTTCCAAATAATTATCAGAATTTATTGGCTTAATTAATTAAAATTAGTAAATAAATAATTAGTAAATAAAAATTACTATAATGATATTAATATAACAGAACACAATCATCAACCATGTGATTTAATTATTAAATTCAGAAAGGAAAAAAAATTAATCATTCTATTTAATAAAATTTCTTTATAGAAGATATTAAAAAATATTATAATTTTATAATAAGACCCGTTCTTTGCTCGGGATTCTGATACAGAATATCTTATATCAGTTATTTGACAAATAAGTTGGCGGACGTATGTTAAAAGGATATGAATATACATGTATCCGTATTCGTTTATTTGCGAATGTCTCTAATCGAATACAAATAATATATGTTTATGTCAAATACGAAATAATATATGCTTTAAACGAATATGAACACGCGGACGAATATCCTATTTTCCGGTTACCATTTATAACTCTACTCTTTTTAATGATGCTTTACCAATTGTTTCAACTGGTCATAATCATAAATTATTTAAAAAATCTTAAACCTCTAGCTCATCACCAAATATTGCAAGGAAACTGCATATGTTACTAATTTATTTTAACGTGCAGTTTACAATATTGTTTAATTCTTAAATAATGAGGCTATGTCCATGAATTGAGACATAGTTTAAAATATCGGTTAGTGCCGAACTGCAACTTTGACACGAATCGCAAAATTATGAATTATTCATGTAAAAGGTGATTTTCGGCAGAATTTTGACAGCTACGTATAGCAGTTTCGAACCAAATAAAGGAGAAATTACGGCGTAGCGGTTTTAGACTAAATAAAGGAGTAATCATGGCGTAGCTATATAACACATAATTAAGTATAACTTTAAAAAATAAATTAAAAAATGTACGTAATATATAATTAGTCGAGCTAAATTGTACTTAAATTATCATTAAATTGTACCTATATAGTACTTAGTTAAGTTTAATTGTACTTAAATTTATAGAACATGTGTGCTCAACCATTTGAGCTAAGATAACATCTATATCAACTTTATTCAAACGTAAAATTGACTAAACATATTTGCGAGATGTCTGTTTTATCATTTGGACAATCTAATATGCACCACATAATATTTTTTGTGAACTTAATTGATTAATCTTGTTATTCTTATTAAGTAGAATTTTTTCATAATTTTTTTACTTTTTTTAAGCTCCTAACTAGCTAATAGTGCGTATTGCCCGAAACTAATACCGAGTCAAAAAATTACTTTCCGAAAGGACCGAAACATAGGCCGCTACCACGACTTTGAACCATGAGTAGCATTATCTAGTCTAAATGGTTTTTGTATTTCTCCCAAGAGTATGCATTTTACTTTGGGACAGGCTACTTCAAATTAAAGAATAAGGTATTAATGTACATGTTAATGATATGATCATGTGTAGGTGGTATAATATTGGGAATTGATTTGTATATTCAGGTATCTATGTCAATAAACTCTCTTGGCGTGGGATTTTTATGCTTTTAGCAGGTGATTTTTCCTAGGAACCTTTAATGGAGATAAGAGCAGTTAATCTCCAATTGAGATTTGATTTTCATTTGAGAAACATTAAATCACTTGTTTATTGTGACAAACTTTTCAAGCTAGCTATTGGGTATCTGCCCAATTTTAAATTAGTTTTATTAATAGACATCCCTTTAAGAACAATTTGATTCATGTTATCTATGTTGTTTTTCAAGATTTTCTGTTTGTTTCAAATAAGTGATGTGCCTTTCTCTATAAATTTTACAAGACTTCTTATGAAATATATACCTTTGTAAAATCTTTGCTCTTAATTTATAGTTTCTTCAATGATGAATTACTTTTCTTTTTTTTCCATGAAAACTCATGTAGAAAAAAATGAAAGTATTTCTTTCATTTTCTTTTAACTGTAATTTTACTTTTTTCATACAGTCACTACTAACATATGGAAGAGACAGCTTGGTATCAATCGCAATTCGCGGCTTGTTGATTGATGAATGTGGTATGTTGTTTTGAAACTATAAAATTTGAAAAAGTAATACTACCTCCGTACCACAAAAACAGTCGTGTTTTGACTTATTGAAGTCAAGTTGTATAGTGCTAAAAATTTAAATTGATATAAATTCGTTTTATTTTACTTGATACAGTCTTAATTTATCAAAATTATTAAAACAAAATAATTACAAAAGTTTTTGGTTTTAATATGTGTCAACTATGCTTTTCTTGTATTAAAATACCCTATTGAAGATCAGTCAGTTAGTAATAATAATTTCATTGTTAATCTTATAACTTTAAAATGTTTAACTTCACTAAGAGTTCCACAACTAAAAAAAGTGATTTTGTAGTCCAAATCTAGAGTATTGTTTTGCAAAACTCATTTAAATTAATTGGTTTATCCATGATGAATTGGAAATGTCCTTATAATAATCATGGTCTTTATCCTTCCAAATCTAGATCATGTCATTGTTTAATTTAATCATAATATTATGATAATCACATAATATCGACTTTCTTTTTAGTTTATAAAAGACGTCAATACAAACAGTCCCATGCTTTCCAGAGGTTGTGAACTTATGATAGAGATTTGTCGACTTCAAAAGGCAAAAGAGGACTCTTTGTTGAAGTGAGGAGGTAATAAAAAGGACAAATTTGCACGATTTAAATGGTCCCAAATTTAGGATCAATTTATTCTATTTACAGATATTATAACTCATTTGGTAAAAGGTGGTTCATGTCTACAACATTTCTTTCTTGTGACAAGATTACTGTTGTGTTTGACTTTACTTTTTGTTTTGGTTTCTGCTTAGGTGCCTATGTTGATCCTGACAAGCCATCAAGCGTTCCTGAAGGAAGGCGTTACAGGCCTACACAATTTAAGTGCAAGCTTCACTTACAAAAATTTGAAGAAGTAAATATCCTCTTTATAGTAATGCCATACCGATGTTTCAACTTTACAAATTGTAAAATATCTCATAAAAACTTAAACCTCTAGTTCATTACTGAATATTTAACTGCAAATCTTTTACCATGTGACTTATAATATTGTTTAGATCTTTGATAAGTAGGCATAGTGTCCGTAAATCAAGATCATTTGTAGTAGCATTATCTGGTCAAGCGCTAGATGAGTTAAAGCTTGAGAGTTTGCATTTGAGTTTTTAGAATGGGCTACTTCAACTTAAAAAATGGGGTGCAGCTGTTGAAACCACTCATAGGACCATGTGTTGAGTGGTGGTAATATTGGGAATCAATTCTTACATTTGAGTATTATGTCCATATAATCTGTCGGCATAGAATTTTTATGCTTTTAGCTGGTGGACTTATGGATTTGTTTTTCAAGTTTTTGTATTTCAATCAGATGAATGATACGTCCTTCTCTATGAATTTTACCAGAGTTCGTGTGTTTCCTTTGTAAAATCTTTGCCATTAATTTATAGTTGCTGCTTCAAATATGATATTTATTACTCTTTTTTCTACATGGAAGCTCAAGCAGAAATCAACACATGCATTTCTTTCCTTTTCCTTATTATAATTTTACCTGTATCTATGCAGTTGGTGCAAAATTTTGGAAGAGACAGCCTGGTTGCAACCACAAATCGCGAGCTGTTGATTGAAAAATGTGGTATGTTCTTCTGAAACTATTAGAGTATAATTTTAAATTAATAATGCTTGCTCCATCACACAAAAACTCTCCAATTTAAATCCTAAAATCATAATTGATATAAATTCACCTATCAAATTTGATATAAATTCATTTGACTATTAATACTATCCTAAGATTTGTGAACTCCATTAAATCTACTACTGATTAGTTATTACAAAAGCATATTTGAATCGTATAACTTCAAATTTTTGGGATTTAGCGAACTTAAAAAAAATTCAAAATGGCACACTTTGTGGGACGATTAAATTTAAAAAGTCAAAATGACACTCTTTGTGGAACAGAGGGAGTAATAAGAAAAGGGAATATTTGCAATTTTTACGTGATTCAAACTTATTCTCAATTCACACAACTAAATCATCAGATGTCTATGAATCACCAACAACCCCATATTATCAAAATTTTGAATCGTCAAATTCCCTAAATGCCAAGAACACATAAAAATCCCAAATTTGTTATCCCTAATCAGATAAATATAATTCTACTGCTGGCTATTTTATTCATCTTGGACCACATGGACTTGCTGAACTATTAAATGCTTTGCATATGTTCTGACTCATTCCTCATCCTCTTTGTAAGTGTGGTTCTATCTATATTGCCATCCTTCTTGTAAATGATCTCTGCAAGTGTGAATATTTCAAATATTGGAAATCCTGCCATTTAATTTTTTCATTTTGGTAGTTGTAGCCATTGTCAGAAAAGATATACAGTCACCCACTGTGTAGCATATGAGTTTATGTATCTGAAACTATGCTTCTAATTCCTTCAAACTTGAGCATATTGATCTGCTTTATTTTTTTGGTATTGTATTTACACTCATTGCATCCTTCCCAATAGCATCAGAAACATGGTAGCTCTTGTTGTGTGTTTTATAAAAAAAATCTTTCATTCCTTTCGTTTACCCCAATTTGCTCCATAAATACAAGCGGGTGCATGTTTTTTGTCATATTATGAACTTAAAGATCGTTTGTTCATTGTGTCATGTTATTAATGATGAAAATCTTTTGTTTTTATGATTTATAAGTGAGGATGTATCAACTCTTTCTCCTATTTTCACATAATAAGATATTTTGGGAAATGGTAAGATGTATTTTTAGGGACATCCCAATATTAATCCTCCTGTCCCGCTAGGAGTGTTAGTGTGTGTGTTAAGATTGAGAGAGAGAGAGAGAGGACGGGGTGGGGGTGGGGGTGGGCGTGGGGAAGGGTGAGAGTAGTATTGTTTGTTTGTTTTTTGGTGGTTGTGGAGGCTGACTTAAATGTTTTATATGATCAGGGGAGCAAATTATATTCCTAAAATTTTGTAACTTATAAAAGATATAGTGATTAATTTTTATTATATGATATGGATAAATATTATTGGATAGAGTAATTTATTTTTATTTTTTGATTTAATAATTGAATGATATGGTTGGTCTACGTATTATATTTATACTTATATTTTAATGATAGGAAAAGTTTATTGTTAGGTAAGATGATCCCTATAAGAAATTAATTTTCATATAAATTTATTTTATTCAAGTAATACTTAAATCATTTTGATACATGAAATTGTAATTATATTTATACATTAATAATACTAACAATTTCAAGTTAGGTTGAAAGATCTTTGTGAGACACTTGCTTTTTTCTAATTGAGTAGTAATAAAATCTTACTTAACCTCACATTATTTACGAATTAATAAATATTTGATAAGATGGTCTTATGATTGTTTACTTATAGAATTACATTGTTAATCCTTGTTTTTGACTCATTTATTAGTAACAAATTAATATGGGTGAGATGATTTAATTGCAATTGTTGTCTTGTAAAATTGAATTACTAATCCTTATTTTGGACTTGGTTGAACCGAAAATCGAACAATAAAGTTGTGGTTTCAATTATAGATATATATTAGAAAAAATTTAGCCTTCTATTTTACTCTATGGCATTGGAATATATATAACTTTAAGTCCATAAGATCAAAAGTGATGTATAAGTATCCCCTCTGTTTTATTTGATTGTGATCATCCCTTGTTCTATTTGCAGGTCTGGATAGGGATTTTGACAAAACTTCCTTCCGCGCTCCAAAATAACCTACTTACAGGTCTGGATTGGACTTGTACTGATTGAAGTGATGGTATTGGTTAGGGGTGAAGCTAGTAATGAGCTGATAATAAAATAGTCTAATAGCATTAGAGTGAGAGGTGGAGGTGTGAAATCAATATTAGGCATTAGCGAAGATGATCTAATTATGAATGATTGGTTGCCTTGTAAAGTTTTATTACTAATATTTGTTTTGGAGTCTGTAACTGATAAAATTGTGGTATTAATCATTCTGTTGGACCACTATTTTATGAGAATTGATATTAAACAGGATGGCAATTTTTGATTCTTTATCAATTTATTAACACGATTCGATACAGATTTTATTTTTTACCTTCTTTCTTCCCCCTCTTTCTTCTCTCCTTTCCTCCTCTCTCTAGCTTTCATCATCTGCTGCTTCTTCAAACTCTTTTTTGAGACAGAATTGTTGAAAAATTCAGTCACCGTTCACTAGTGTTGTGAATTTAAACTCGTGTTTTTTCTTCAACCTCTTTATGAGGGATGAATGTTGAGAAATTCACCAGTGCTAAGAGTCACAAGTGCCGGTGATTTTCTCAACGTTCATCGCTCACTGTTATAGTTCACACGCGCACACCAAAGCAATGTTTTCAAATCCAGAAAAGGTACGGGTGAGTTCAATCAGTGGTATTGAACCGATAACGTTATAAATATATAAAAAAATATATTAATAAAATTTTAAAATATCTAAATTTTAAAATAGTGAGATTATATTACAATATTACTAAAAATATGAAATTTTAAAATTAAAAATATTAAAAAATACTTTAAATTAAGTATACACTGCGATTCCTTTACTTGAAAAATTGTTTTGTAGGATTCTTTTGATCCACATGCTCGAAACAGTGGAGAGAGGATAGGAATAGAAAATTTTGTTTGGGCTGGGCTGGGCTCCCTTTTTTTCTGCTAATTGCTGGGCTCCCTTTTACCCGAGGTTAAAAGCAAAATTGTCACAAAAAGATAAAAATAAAATCTCATAGTAAGGAAATTTAACATTACTCAGATAAAACCCTAAAACACTAACCACCATGAACAAAAGATAAAACCTCCAAACATTACTCAGATAAAACCCTAAAACAAACCATCAAAATAAACTATCAAAATACCCACAAAAAAAATCAAATCTCATCCATACCACCTCCCCCCTCTTTCTTGCCAACAGTTCCCCCATTTCCCCCCTCTTTCTTCCCAACAGGAGTCCTAGGGACGCCGATGGCAAAATGCTTCAACAACAAGCCGACTTTTGCGTCGATCCGTCTCACCAGATACTTCTCGGTCGGAATTTCAGGAAGTGAATATTTGAGCTTAACTCCGTCCACCGCAGCACTAAATCCCTTCTTCTTCCATAGGGCCAAAAATGCGGCAATATTCCCCGATGTGTCCGCCACGAGGTGGGTCTTTGACAGGGTGTTAAAGACATCCACCTGGAGGACATTCCCTGCATCTCTCTCGTAATCGGACGGGTGGAGATTAATCTCCATGGTCCCCGGCCTCACCCTCTCGTTCTTCTTCAACTTCATTTCGTATCTGGTGGTGAATCTCAAGAGCCTGACAATGGCTGCTTTCGACATTTCTGTTATCTTTTTTCTTTCTTTTCTTTGGAGAATATTAATGGCAAATGAATGGGTATGATACTCCATATATATATGTATAACGAAAGGAGGAGGGGGGGAGAATTCTTGCTCACCAAGTCTGTTTTTTCCTCTTTTTTTTTCTTTTTTTTTTAAGTTATAAGATTTTGCAAATTTACTATCATCATTCTCGTTATAATTTTTTTATCAAAAATAAATATGAATTAATATATATATATATATATTCTTAGAGTACGTAAATTATGCTCTTTTGTGACAGTATCGACATTCAAGGGCACACTTGCTGCATACAGCCTACTACTATGCGTCATAAAAATTGATATTGAACCAAGGCCCGGCTCGTAGACAAAGTCCAGGAGATGAGTGATATATAAGTAACCCCACACTTTTATTTAATTGATTTCTACGCCTGATCCATTTCAAGCCCTTTGGGTTGGGCCCTGTTTTATATTTTCGGTGATGGACGTAATAAATTAAGCCATGAAGTCCCCGGACTTACAACAAGCATGTGGGTGCCTTCCATGTTTCCTTGGAAGCCTTAATAAATTAGGGCCCGTGGTTTACAAATGTGGATGAAATGAATCATTATAAATTCTAGTAGCCCGATCATTGTAGTCTACCTGAGGAATAATTAGTGAAAGAAGCCACAAATCAGCAAAAGTACTAAACAGACTACCATTTCCTTTAAAATAATTTAAAAACAAAATGAAACTTAGTTTAATTTCCAGAGGGAGTAAGTACTACTTTGCAGGATCAAATCAAATACTCCCTCCTCCATCCTCGAAAGTATTTCCAACTAAACTTCTAGGATGAGCATGTACCAGTTGATATGTGTCTCTTAAGAACTCTTTGCATTGTTGTGTCAATGTCGACCTCAATGAACCTTCACAAAATTTAAATTATTTCACGTCATTCTCCACAATTGCAAATCCAATTTTAACGAAAAAGAATAAGGACAAACATTGTCGCACCTAGTAACTATATAAGACGATTCATTGATAATAATGTCATTCTTCTTTTAGTGCAGAGGGAGTACTATAAGGAACAAGTAATTGCAAGAATTGTTATGTATATTTTCCTTTTGTGGAAGACCTTCATTTTTATCATCAAACGCAAAGAGCTTGTTAGGCTCAACAAGGATAGTAATCCCACCCCCTTCCCCCCTCTTTTGGGTAGCATGCATGTCCACATGGCTTAGAGACTCCATATTATTAACTCAATATCTGTTATCCAGAAAATACAAATTCAAAAAATGTAAAACTAGTTTGGATGAGTATTTGGTTTACCACTTCTCATCGAAAATAGTTGATATCTCCTTCCAAGTCCCTTCTTCCAAGAGCAAGTAGTTACCTTCAACTATCACCACTTTGTGCCTGCAAAGAAGAAAAAAGACAAATGAAGCATGGTGCGTAAGGTACTTAATTCTCTCAGCTTTCTCCTGGGCAAGACAAAACAGGGCGTTTTCTCATGCTAGTAAACATGGCATATTAAACTTTCTATAATAATATATCTATAGTGCTTAGAAATTACTATATTTATGCAATTCATATAATTGTGCTTAAGAATAACATATGATTCTGATAGTATAGCCTGTATATATCTATGTAGTGCTGCTATTTGTTTTGGCAAGGTGTGGGGGCTTTATAACTGTTTGGCAGATGGCTAAATTGGGTCAGTATGTTACTCCTATAATTTAAAATAAATGTGTGCTTGTTGCCATAACTATTTTAAATAACTATTTTACATGTAAATAACTATTTTGAAGAGTTTTTATGAAATAGAAGTTAGAATTAATCAGAATTGAGAACTCCTCATTGTTCTTTATGCTTTATTTGTCATCCAATTTATGCTACTTTATTAAGCATTGAGCAGTAAAAATCGTTATCATTCATGAGATGCCTTGTTTTTCCTGTAGCTGATATCTTGTTCCTTGCCTTGTTTGTAGTTGGATTTGGGAAGTAGGAAAGAACAGTCATGTATTGTATTCTCTCCTTCACATTTTGTTTCTTGTTTTGTAGCTCTCTAGTATCTAAACATAAAAGCGGTAGAGATTGGAAGATTGAAACTATCATAACCTTCATTTAAATTCACTCCAATCTCTACTTCTTTTTCATCTGTTAATAAATCTCAGATATTTTATTTTTTCTTAAAAACCCATCGATCTGTATAAATTTTATTAAGTGATTTTGTAGTTCCTACCATGGAAGCTTGAATAAATTTAGTGTCATGAAGAGTTATATTCTCCCATCTCTTCTTTCCCTGTTGTTCTTACTAGTTTGCATTTCTTATTTTGAACACACCAACTATATGCACTATTACACACAAGCACATTTGATATTTCATGAATCTGAGTATACTTTAAGCATGTTGTTACTTACAAGTTTCTTGTATAATATGTTGAGTGTTCAAGTAAAACATTGATATGTATGTTTTTAATTATATTTGCTTAAATGTAGATATGATGATATTGAAATTTTGCAGTCTTAGACATAAATTTATTTTTAATTATATTTGCTTAAATATAGACATGATGTTTGACATTTTTGCTTAAATTTGCAGTTCAATTCATTTGAAAAAATGGATGGTAATTTGTTGGGCTCTCGCATCATGATTTCAAACTAAAATGAAGAACAAGTGAAAAGACTTAAATTTGAGATGGGATACTACGTGGTTGTTTCGACAATAGTTGGTGTGTGGTGGAATGAGCAACACATAGTAAAAGAGTCATCTCAAGATTTAAGAAGTGTGATGGAGTTTTATTTAAGGCCGCTATATTATGAAAATGATCGAGTTTGTAGAGTACAATTACGTCTTAGTAAAGACGCATTTAACAGTTTGTGTAAAAAATTATTTGAAAGTGTCTTAACAATATATATTTTTTTATAATTCATTTTTTTGTGTATTTTTTTATAATGGATATTAGTTGTGTTTTATTTTATATGAATATATTTAATTATATTGATTTTTTAATATTGAAAACAGTACGAAAACAATAATTATTCAAAATTAGTTTTCAAATTTTAACACAAATACAATATGAATTCAATTCGCTAACCAAACAATAGAATTATTTTATTTTAGTATTGAATTTTAACGGTTTTCAATTCTATAGAGTTACAATTCAAATTGAATTTTAAAATAATTTATCTAAACACACCCGGACTGGAAAATATCGTCCAACTGAAAAACCTCATCTTTCATCAAAAAGCGGAAAATGGGAAATCTTGTGAAAATGAGAGTAACAACAATGTACAATTAAGTGACGGTGATAAAAAATGATATTTTCATGAATAAAATTTTTATAAAAAAAATTTCACGTAAATGTAAGATTCATGTATTATTCGTGTGAAAAATATTTTATAAAAATATCAATTCTCGAAAGTAAACCGCACATTAGTCCCCCCCGGTGGGGTTTCAATGAATTAAAAGTATCACCAAAAAATATAAAAATTATCTTCACGTTTTCACTATAATTTCATTATTAAACTGAACGTGAAACATCATAAACATATATTCTTAAAGTAAGTAATGACGCTCCTTTCATAAAAGGATCAAAATTGAAAGGGGAGTATCATATTTTTAATCAGCTCTTCAAATTAAATAATCAATATTATTATTTTATTTTTTGCTAGTTTAAACGCACACGCTTTGTTTTTTATAATTGTCAAGATTTGAACTTCACTATTGTAGACACCCAAATTTTGCATTTCTCTACTAACCCTGACAGGAGGGCAAAATCGTCAAGTGACCCAATATACGACAAGGAGAGGTGGGCGCCAAAATGCAGTTCCCACCACGGCTTACGATCAAGGCTGTCAAACGCAAAACGAGAATTGAGGCATCTGAGGCGAGGCCTACGGGCAATCCAGACAGAGCCCGATGCGAATCGCCAAAAGGGGCCAAGGACACTGCAATTACAGCATTAGGGTGGGGTCTCGATGTCGGGAAACCATTCCCAGAATTGATTCAGGTATCAAAGAACAGCTTTCCAAAATAATACAGCAGAAATTGGCAAATTAATACCGCGTGGCACGAAATTCGAGAAAAATGCGCCGGACAGCCGCGGATGCAGTCGCGGCTGCCGACAAAAATACTTTCGCGTGGCTCGAGGGCGGCACACGGCAGCCGAGGAGACGGCCACAGCAGGCAGCCGCAGATGCATCTGCGGCTGGCCGCAGATGCAGCTGCGGCTGCCTGCTGAAGCACTATAGATCGCCATTTTCAACCCGAGAAGCAAAAGAAGAGAAAAAAAGAAAAAGAAAAGAAAAGAAAAGAGGAGAGAGAGAGCTCGCGGGGGAGAGAGAAAGGGGTCGTTTTGCTTGTTAGATTCAAGCAATATATCCCATTTGTTGTATCCATTGGTTAGCAATCTTGTGGTGTAATCTATTTCGTGATATAGAAGCTTGAATCCGCGTTTTGCAAGGTGAAAAAGATTGTTTTTGGTATTCTATTGTTTGTATTGTTAATATAGCTTATGTTTTGGGTTATGTGATGTAATATGTTGTTATGTTGATAAAGGATCCGTGGATTAGGGGTTGTTAGCGAGGTTTCCATCGGAAAGTAACTCCTCCTAACGCCCCGATGACATCCGTACGGTGATATCTCGTTCGTTGTGGTAATGGATAGTTTTTAGTGATTAAGTTGTGATATTTGGGTTATGTAATGTGATAGCAATGTTAATTCTCGTTAGATTTGGTTTAGGGTTGGTTGTGCCATGATTTGGGTGAATGTGAGCCTAGGGAGGAGATCCTCGCGGTCAAATCCCGATGATGGACATTTTGGTGTATGTAATCATGGTATAGGGTCCATGGACGTGTATTTTGTAATATCCGGCCTTAAAGCGATACAAAGTCGTGTTCGGGTTAAGGCCCCGTAATAATAATAAAATATGTGATTGTGGGTGTTTGGGGTTGTCTGGATGGCTTACATGCCCGTGGATAGCCCCGACACGTTGTGAGTGCTTGTTTAATTTACGACACAAAAAATAGTTTTTAAATAAAGTAAATAATAAAGATCTTCTAAAAAGAATCAAACTAGGATGCTAGATGCACGAGGTTTAAAATCAAGGATTTTTTGCAAACTTTAATCCATGATTGATGAAAAGGCTTTAGTTGGTTTTAAAACGTCACAAAAAATGATTTCGTGAAATAAATGAATGTTTTTGTTAAACTTTGTACATAGGGTGAAAAAGTTCTAGAAGTTGCCTTCATATTATTTAAACCTGTTATTAGAAGGGCAATGTATAGTCTCGATACCTATTTGACAAAAGTTTAAAAACACTGTTTTCTATAAACGACATCTGATAAAACATTCATCGTTTTAAAAAGTAAAATCAATCTTTATTATGAAACGAAGCTTTGTCATGTGGGTCAAAGGACGTATAAAACGCTTTCCAAATAAACACATTTGTCATATAAGTTAAAGCAAACTTTTTATGCAAAACTCACCACAAAACTCCATTTAGGCACACACACACACACACGCAACTCACACAATTTTAGGATTTTAAAAGGATAGAAAAATAATCGAGATTGCGGTAACCGTATTTCACGGAAGTCGGGGGGTGCCTAACACCTTCTCCTCGCTTAAGCAAGCCCCCGAACTCTATGAATCTCGGTTTACGGACCAATTAACTCGGAGTCACATGAGCCAGCGATTACGAAAACTAAATTCGGATGAGTTGGTACATCCATTTCAAATATACCAACTGGCGACTCTGGTCAATTGGCTCATCATAAAATCGATCTTTTAAACCCCGTCGACACATAAGCCGACCCTTTTCAAAATCACATCTCAAATCCAAAGGCTAAAATTGGAAAAGGGTATTTTAATTATAAAAAAACGAGACGACGAAAATCCCGGCGTCGACAGCTGGCGACTCTGCTGGGGACATTAAAGGGCTTAAGCCGCGATAAAATCTTGATGTTTTTCTATCCTCTAAAAATCTAAAAAATGTGTGTGTGTGCATTACTTGCGATTAATCTACCTTTTGTGCATGTATGAATGAATGTGCGAGTTTTGTGATTGCTTTACGAATGTTTTACGTTAATGTCATCATTTGCATACGGTGAGGTACGATGAATGTATGATAAATGTATGTTGAGCGGTTCCTCCTCCTGAGGCTAACCCGTCGGATGTGGATTACTGGACTCAAAGGGGCGCTCCCCAGCGAGGCTCAGGAAAAGCATCCACTCAGATCCAATCCAATTGAAAGACCGGATTTATTCCCGTCTAGTATGTTGCGAAGATCTGGGAACCTTCATGCCGAAAAGCCCGCGAGAGTAACTTAGGGTAGGTCAGCCTCAGATAAACCCAACGCGTGGGAAGTCTCTTCACACCCTTTTACGTTTCACGCACGTAATGTCATACTTTAGTCAAACATTTTGTATCTCCCGTTTTGTCAAAATAAAATACTAACCTCTGTTTTACAGGGACAGCTGGGAGAGCATCATGAATTGCACTGTGTCATTACCTTGGTTAAAATAAAAAGGACACTGACTCTGTTTTGCAGAAAAAGATTACAAAACCCAAAAATACAAAAATAATTGCTTTAGCATGCATCTGCCAATACCATGACCCGGAACTAAACTTGGTTTGTTTATTCGCAGGATTGCTCCCCAAACCCGTCTCCGATCTAAGAAAGCCAGAGAACTAGCAGTCGAGATGGCTGAGAACCCTAATCCGGACCTGGCTCCCGTATCTCGGGAAGAGTTCAACGCTGTGAGAAATCAAATGACGGAGCTGACTATGTTGCTCAAAGAGCATTTCAAACTAAAATCAGGGCCACAACTCGAGGACCAGCCGGGGCCATCATCTCAAGAGAACATACTGACCCCAGAAACTCCAAAGGTTGAACCGGCAAAACAAATCATTATCATTCCAGAGGATGAGGTTGCCAGCACTGTCAGCAAGAAAATAAAACAGATGGAGGAGGCCATCAAAACTATGAAGGGAATCGGGTCATATGGCAATGTTAACTACTCCGATCTGTGCATCTTTCCGGGAACAAGATATCCAGAAAAGTTCAAACTCCCCAAATTTGAAAAGTATAACGGGTCAGGGGATCCTTACACCCATTTGAAAGTATACATCGGAGAGCTGGGGGGATATGCTGAGGACGAATCACTGAGAATGCAACTGTTCCAGAAAAGCCTGACAGGGGAGGCTAGAACGTGGTATGCGAGATTGGACAATGCTAAGATTCACAATTGGGAGGAGCTGGCCCATACTTTCCTAACCCAATACAGCTTTCAGTCCCAGATGGCCCCGGATCGATACCAGATTACCAAAATCAGAAAACAGACCAGTGAATCTTTCAGAGACTATGCTCAACGGTGGAGGAGGATGGCAGCCCAAGTGAACCCACCCATGAGTGAGGCAGAAATGGTTATGACTTTCATTGATATCCAGGAGGCTCCCTATTATGAAAGAGTAATGGCGGGAATAGGAAAGCCTTTTGCGGAGATGATCAAGCATGGGGAAATGGCCGAGATGGGTTTAAAATCGGGGAAAATTCGAGACTTCACTGCTCTCGAGGCTGTTGCGGAACAAATCCAGAGTGGAAACTATGGCAGTTCTTCCCGGAGACCCCAGAAGAAAAAGGAAGAGGATGTGTCCTTGATACTGCAAGGACTATCTGGGAAAACAATGACCAGCCCTCCGGTCCGCATGCAAAGAAGTGAGGCCCCGCGTCCGTCAAATTTCAACAATCAAAGATATGAGGGGCGCAGGAAGTTCGAAAAGCCACCAGAAAGGGAGTTCACTCCATTGGGGGATTCATTGGAACATATACTGGCCCTGTTGGTGGGCCAGAAAAAGATTACCGAGCTATTGCCTCCATCAGACCCGAAAAGCAAGAGATATGACCCTAACAAGAGATGCGCCTACCACTCGGCTTCCCCGGGGCACGACACTCAAGAATGCTGGTCACTAAAACATAAAATCCAAAACATGATTGACGGTGGAGAGATTGTGGTGGAACAACCAGAACCCCCAAACGTAAAAGCCAACCCTCTTCCCGAGCACAATGGGGGAGGCGTGAATGCAGTGGAAACTAGTGGGGAGGAGGGTCCCTTAAGATTGAAATACATAAGGAGGATAGAGGGAGAAATTGCCATGACCCATGCCCAGGAGGGGGCGCAAAACGAACCTATCAAGTTGGTGGGCGTGATTCGAGATACCAAAATAGAGCCTATCTGGTTATCAGCCCCAAGACCCCTTGTCATAGCCGTCAGGTCACAATTGCCGATTACCAATCTGAAGGCTGTCCCGTGGAATTATGGGGGGAAAATCGAGGAGGAGGCCAGTTGCGCATCAGTTAGCTCAAAGGGAAATCCATTGTATCTACCCAGGCGGGTACTTGAGAACACGAGAAAGGAGAACGGGAAAATATCAGAGGAAAAAACATTAGAGTTTTGGGAGAAAATGAATCACGGCAAGGCGAGTGTGGTTAAAACTCTGGAGGTACAACCGCCCCTGACATCAATCTTGGATCTTGCATTGGCATCAAACGATCATCATCAGATATTGAGCAAAGTCCTGGAAGAGGCTCATGTCCCCAAATCAATTAGTACGGAAAGATTCGGCCATTTGGTGGGCCACCTATTGGACAGCAATGTAATATCATTTACCGACGACGACATCCCCGAAGAAGGGAGGGGGCACCGGAGGCCGTTACACATTGCGGTTATCTCCTCCGGGTATGTGATGAACGGAGTCTTGATTGATGGTGGGTCAGCCCTTAATATTTGCCCATACAGTACTCTGGAGAAGATGAAAATCAGCCCTAAGCGCCTGCGGGCCAGCCAGGTGGTGGTGAGGGCGTTTGACGGATCTAAAAAGAACACGGTGGGAGAGATTGAGCTGCCGGTGGAGATCGGGCCTTACACTTTTGATATTTCCTTCCAAGTGCTAGATATCACGGCCAGTTATAACATGCTACTGGGGAGACCCTGGATTCATATGGCCGGGGCAGTCCCCTCCACCCTGCATCAACAAGTAAAGTTTATCGTTGAGGGGCATTTGGTCACAATTGCGGCAGAATCTGACTACCCTGTTCCCTCTGTAAAGGGCATGCCGGTGATCCATGTGGACGAGTCGGCCGAACCGATAAGCTATCAGGCGTTTGAAATCAGCACCCCGCAGTACAAGCAGTTGGGAGCCCCGGAGTTAAAACTTAAGATGTCCCCCGAGCTCACCTTCGTTGCCCGGGAAATGATGGCAATGAACTTCCAGCCGGGGCAAGGGCTGGGCAAGCACAGCCAAGGAATCACAGAACCCATCCGGGTACCAGTGCAGTCAGGCAAGGCGGGGTTAGGATATCACGGAGGTACAAGATCGAAGAGCTCATATAAGGAAGTTCCCGTGCGGGTAACCGGAGTCCTGATCCCGAGAACCAATGATGAACACTCCCCAAGGGCAGTCAGGCCCACATCTGAAGCAAAGGGTAAGATGGAGGTTTCCCCAGTAAAGGGAGTGGCCCAGCAGTCGGATTTCTTACTGGAAATTATGGAACAGTTCGAGAAAAAGTGCCATCTCCCGGGGCAGTCAGGCCCCAGTGAAAAGGGAAAAGAGAAGATAACTGAAGGCAAGCAGATCATGCCATTTATAAATTGGGCCGGGTTAGAAGTGCCCGAGGAAAATGAAAATGAAAGCCGAAGCCAAGTTGCCGCAATCATAGAGGAGGTGCCAGATACAGAGATCCCCTCCATCACTAGCTATAAAACCGAAGTGATCCCCAGGAATTGGACCGTGCAGCCAGTAGTATCCAGAAAAGGGTAAATGCAGGAGTGTCCGGGAATCTTGTCCAGTAGGGGGATCAAGGGGTTTTTAAGACGGTGTTTTTGTTTTATGTATCTGCACGTCTATTTCATACTTTTGTCATGATTATTGAAAAGGAAGTCATGTACTTAATGTTTATATATATGATAAATATTTTTGTTTCATGTCAGGTGTACCGATTTGAGTCATTCTAGCCTAACAAACGATTTTCCAAATTTGAAAGACGATTATGATTTTGATATAGAACTGGATTTCGATTTGATGGGAATTGAGCAGGACGAAGCAGATGATGACGACGCTCCCGACGAGATCAAAGAGTGGGTCGAGGATAAACCCAAACCCAACCTAGACCAAACCATCACCATCAACATAGGAACCCCTGAAAACCCCAAAGAGCTAAAAATTGGGGCAGACTTGACTCCGGACCAGAAAACCGAGATAGCTGAACTTTTGAGCCAATATGAGGATGTGTTTGCTTGGTCACACGAAGACATGGTCGGTTTGTCCACGGATATTGTGGTACATCGATTGCCTATCAAGGAGGGTTTCAGGCCAGTGAAGCAAAAGTTGAGAAAGTTAAAACCAGAGTGGAGCTTAAAAGTGAAAGAAGAGATAGTCAAGCAATTCAAGGCTGGGATCATCATGGTGTCTACTTACCCAGAATGGCTTTCCAATATAGTCCCTGTGGCAAAACCTGGAGGAAAGGTGAGAGTGTGCGTGGATTACAGGGATCTGAACAAGGCCAGTCTCAAGGATAACTTCCCAGTGCCTTTCATACACATCTTGGTGGACAACACAGCTCAGTATGAAATGTATTCATTTGTCGATTGTTTCGCGGGGTATCACCAGATAATGGTGGCGGAAGAGGATCGAGAAAAGACTGCCTTCATCACCCCCTGGGGCACGTTTTGTTATAGACGACTTGCTTTCGGCCTCACAAATGCAGGAGCCACTTATCAGAGGGCCATGATGGCCCTATTTCATGACATGATGCACAAGGAGATAGAGGTTTACGTGGATGACATCATTGTGAAATCGAAGGCGGAATCTGACCATGTGACTCACCTTAAGAAGCTATTTGAGCGGCTCAGGAAGTATAATTTGAAGCTCAATCCAGCCAAATATGCCTTCGGGGTTCAGTCAGGTAGGCTCCTTGGATTCTTGGTGTGTGACGCCCCCAAATCTAGGCCCACACAGCCCAAACTTGAGTCGTCAAAAGACTACAACAAAATTATTACAATGAAATACAACGTACAACAATACAGTGGATAATACAACACAACTAAGTCTTCATTATTATTGCCACACTATTTTATAACACGTGAAGACTATGATAGCTATCCCCGCACTCTCACTCCATTCCCCGGCTAGACCCCGTTACGTTCTCATCTCCTGTTGAAAAACAATGGAACGAAAAGAAAGGGTGAGCTCAAATAGCCCAGTAAGAAATATCATGACTAAGATAATGACGAATAAATTATCATTAGCCTTCAACAGTTGAGTTCTTGATAGAATACAATAGACTACAAGGTTTATATCAAAAACTGCAGTTAAATTCTTAAACAACGTTCAGATCAATAATAGCAGCGGAATGAGCAATCTATTAGAAGAATAATGCAGACTATAATGTCCACTCGCTTCTCTTTTTTGTAAAAATATCATCAACTTTTATCATCTGAAATACCATTAGTCATGATAATAAAAATTCATAGTTCCTGATCATAATCATGCAGATCAACAGTTCATATTTGCACTACGGGCCAAAGACATTTAATATAACACCAACGGTCATGATTATACCAGATTCAGCCTTTGGTAATAATCATACCAATCAACAGTTCATCTTTGCACTACGGGCCAAAGATATTCAATAAAGCACCAACGGTCATGATTATACCAGATTCAGCCTTTGGTCATAATCATACCAACCAACAGTTCATCTTTGCACTACGGGCCAAAGAGAACATTCACCACGTGCCATAAAAGACACCGAACAGATGTATCGCCTTTAACCTAGTATATCGCCTTTAACCTATCATCTGTTCAACAATTATATCACATCTGTGCCCCCGGCCACAGATATTCACAACAGCTTGATTCTTGATGATTAATACAAATAACAGTGATACAAATGATGAACAGAAGAACAGGATAAACAATAAGTATCAGAAGTTTACTTTGTGCAGATTCAAATAATGTCCAAATTGCCAACATGATGTGGAGTGAAATTTAAAAATGATATTCAAGATCCACAGTTCAGAATAACGGTTACAGTTCAATAGAAAGGTTCACGTAAATAGGAAGGTTCAGTTGAAATAATGAAGTTCAACTATTATGGAACATATAATATTTTCAGGAATTATAGAAGCAATAGTTCCATAATAAGTTTCGATTTAGGAGTATGAAAGAAAATAATATCCCTTACCGTAGCAGGTTTGATTAACAAAAGGTGAGGGAAATTAATATCCCTTACCATAGTAAGTTTGAATAATGGAAGATGAAAAAGATGGTATCCCTTATGAGTATAAAGAAAAATGATATCACTTACGAATATGGAATAAAAGTGTCATGTGATAATTCGTGTAGACAAATTATTTCCACACGAGACAAATAAAAAAAAAAAAAGTTATTCACCAACAGGCGATAATCCGCACCGTAAGGTTATTCCCATCAATTTGAATACGAATAGTTATTCACCAAAAAGGCGTATTCCGCACCGTAAGGTTATTCCCATCAATTTGAATACGAATAGTTATTCACCAAACAGGCGTATTCCGCACCGTAAGGTTATTCCCACAATTTAATAGAATTTGAACACGAAGAGTTATTCACCAAACAGGCGATAATCCGCACCGTAAGGTTATTCTCAAAGATTAATAAGGAATGAATACAAAAGGTTATTCACCAACAGGCGGTAAACCGCGCCGTAAGGTTATTCCCACAATTTAATACATGGAAATAAATGGCACAAGAAAGAAACGATATTATTTTCGAGAATCAAAGAGTGATAATCCCTTCCAATAAGAAAGAAATAATATCCATTTATGATGATGAAAAGAATGATACCCCTTACCGTAGTAAGTTTAAGAGTGTGAAAAGATTAATATTCCTTACCTTAACACGTGACTGGATATTGTTTTAAATGAGGTTGATCAACCTATATATTTATAATATAAATTAGTAATTACCACATATAAATTTCAAAGTGTGTGATAACTCGTATATTATGAACTATCAAAATTATATATATTTAACATAATTTTTGTAGTATAATATAATAACTTTAGAATAGTTTTTAAAATAATATTTCAAAATAAATCTTCCAAATAAAGCTTTTAAAAATGAATCTTCTCAAAGAAGAGTCTTCTAAAGGAAGATTTGTGAATACCGTGAAAAATAGGAATTTATGAAATTACTACTCTTTAATAAAAGACTTACTTGAAAAATTCTTGCACTCCTTTTGGCTTTCAAACACTCAAAATAGCCTTACAATCTTCAGAGAAAACTCATAAAATTCTTATAGAAAAATTTTATGTTTTAGGTGTGATTTTTCTATTCAGCTGAACAAGCTATTTATAGGAGGAAATAAGTTACTATGCGAGGGTAGGTGGACTGGCGTGCTGCACGCCAGTCTGAGAAAATCTCAGCAGCCGCCTGGCTGCCAAACTTCCCAGCACGCATTTCTCAATTTCAATTTTCATGTGGCCCCCACATGGGTCCCACATGTTACTATTTCAAATAGTAAAATTAAATTATTTTTTTTTTATTTTTTTTTTATAGAATTTATTTATTTATTTATTCTTCCTGTGAGTCCAACATATAAAATAAAATAATGCTATAACAATAATTTAACAATAATAAACACGTTACAGATTATTATTAATTTAATAATATAAATTACAGTGTATTTGCTACTGTGACAATTATTAGGTTCCATAATTTTAAACTACAGTGCTCCAACAATTATTGACTCAATGATATGAAATACAGTGTAATGACAATTATTGAATCAATAATGCAAAATACTGTGTAGCAACAATAATTGAATTGATAATATAAAATATTATGCAGTGACAATTATTGATGAAATGATGCGCAACAGTTACGGTGTCAATTATCAGACCAATAATATGAGACACTGTGCAATACCGTGTGCTACTGTAGAGTACCGTGTGCTACAGAAAATACCATAAATTACCGTATGCTACTATTCTTTTATCACCGGTATTTTAACAGTTAACACCGTTGACTATTTTTATTTAAAAATGTTACTTCTGTCGTTTTCTATATCCGACAAATATTCCGTTGTGGGGTCCACAAATAATTTGTTATTTCGGCGCCGTCGTACGCCCCGAATATTCCCCGACAAAACGAATATTCCCCGACAAAAAGAATATTGTCCGACAAAATAAAATTTGCACATAACATCCTTAACTTTCAATTTTGTCAATTTAACCATTTACTGTTTCAGGAAAAATATATATGAAGAAAAATTAAATTTTATATTTCATAAAATTCGGGGTCTTACAACCTCCCCTCCTTATGAAATTTCGTCCCCGAAATTGACGTCCCTGGCATTTCGAAGAGGTAAGGATATTTAGATTTCATCTCGGATTCTAGCTCCCAGGTCATTTCCTCAATATCTTGGTTCCTCCATAAAACCTTAACTTGAGGTATAACCTTTGAGCGTAGAATCTGCTCCTTCTTATCAAGGATCTTAACAGGTACCTCCTCGTACGTTAAATCCTCTTCTATAACGTCCGGTTCTAACTCAATGACGTGGTTTGGGTCCTTCACATATTTACGTAACATAGATATGTGAAAAACATTATGGATGCGAGACATACTTGGTGGTAAAGCTAGTCTGTAGGCTACGGTTCCTACTCGATCGAGGATTTCAAATGGGCCAATAAATCGAGGGTTGAGTTTTCCTCTCTTTCCGAATCTCGTAACCCCTTTCCATGGAGAAACACGTAAGAATACATGATCTCCGACGTTGAATCTCTCATATCTCCGATGAAGATCGGCATAACTTTTTTTGTCGTTCTTGTGCTGTCTGTATTCGTTGTCGGATCATTTGGATCTTTTCGGTCGTCAAGCATACCAACTCGGGTCCCAACAGTTTTGCTTCTCCTACCTCATTCCAACATACTGGAGAGCGACATTTGCGTCCATATAAAGCCTCGAATGGAGCCATACCTATACTTGCTTGGTAACTGTTGTTGTAGGAAAATTCCACCAATGGCAAGTACTTATCCCAACTTCCTTTGAAATCTAGTACGCAAAGTCTCAAAAGATCTTCGAGGGTCTGGATCGTCCTTTCCGATTGTCCGTCCGTTTGAGGATGGTATGCAGAACTAAAACGTAGTTCAGTGCCCATAGCTTTTTGTAGACTGATCCAAAAGCGTGAAGTGAATCTAGGATCTCGATCAGAAACTATGGAAACTGGCATGCCATGCAATCTCACGATCTCATTTATGTACATACCGGCAAGACGTTCAAGTGAAAAGTTTTCTCGTATAGGCAAGAAATGAGCGGATTTGGTCAATCTATCTACGATGACCCAAATTGCATCTAAGCCTTGAGAAACTTTGGGAAGACCCGTCACGAAATCCATATTGATGTGTTCCCACTTCCATTCGGGAACCTCAAGTGGTTGTAAAGGACCCTTAGGTACTTGATGCTCTGCCTTGACACGTTGACAAGTTAAGCACCTTGAGATAAACTCTGCAATCTCCCTTTTCATATTGTTCCACCAAAATGTATGTCGAAGATCTCGATACATCTTGGTACCTCCTGGGTGGATTGCAAATGGCGTGTTGTGTGCCTCCATCATGATTTTATGCTTTAATTCAGGATCGTTAGGAACACAGAGTCGAGAGTTGACTCGAAGTATTCCTTTCTCGTCGATTCTTGCTTCGGGAATGGTACCTTCTTGTACTTTCTTTATCATGTTTATCAGTTCCGGATCGGTAGCTTGAGCAGCTTTAATTTTATCGATTAAAGTTGGTTCTACTCGCACGTGAGCAATCTTCGAGTGGGTCCCTGGTGTCTTTAGCTGTATCTCCATCTTTTGCAAGTCGTACAAAATACACTTTTGTGTTGTCAGCAGTGCACTTGTACTCACATAAGATTTTCTGCTCAAAGCGTCAGCTACAACGTTCGCCTTTCCCGGGTGATACTGGATTGTGTGATCATAATCCTTCAACAGCTCAAGCCAACGTCGTTGTCGCATGTTGAGTTCCTTCTGGGTGAAGAAATACTTGAGACTTTTATGATCCGTATAGATATCCACTTTCTCTCCGTACAAGTAGTGTCTCCAGATCTTCAACGCGAAAACGACTGCTGCCAACTCTAGATCATGAGTAGGGTAATTTTTCTCATAATCTTTGAGTTGTCGAGAGGCATAGGCTATAACCTTTCCATGTTGCATAAGGACACAGCCTAGACCTTTGCCTGAAGCATCGCTGTATATGACAAATTCTCCCGATCCTGATGGAATGGTCAGAACAGGAGCTGAAACAAGTCTCTTCTTAAGCTCTTGAAAACTTTTCTCGCATTGCTCGCTCCATATGAATTTTGTGCTTTTCCGAGTAAGCTGAGTTAATGGAGTGGCGATTTGAGAAAATCCTTCTACGAATCTCCGATAATAACCAGCTAGGCCCAGAAAACTTCGGACTTCGGTTACTGTCTTGGGTTGTTCCCAATTTAGTACCGTTTCAATCTTCGCAGGATCGACTGATATTCCTTGACTAGAAATCACATGCCCAAGAAACGTGACCTCCTCAAGCCAGAACTCACATTTCTTCAACTTGGCATATAATTTGTTCTCACGGAGCTTTTGGAGTATCAATCTCAGGTGTTGTTCATGATCCTCACGATTTTTGGAGTATATGAGGATGTCATCAATAAAGACAACCACAAAATGATCCAAATATTCCTTGAATATTCGGTTCATCATGTCCATGAAAGCTGCAGGAGCATTGGTTAGTCCAAAAGGCATGACTAAAAACTCATAATGCCCATAACGAGTTCTGAAAGCAGCCTTTGGAATGTCCTCAACTTTAACCTTTAACTGATGATATCCAGAACGGAGATCAATCTTTGAGAAATGTTGAGCACCTTGTAATTGATCAAACATGTCATCAATTCGAGGTAACGGATACCTGTTTTTGATGGTGACATGGTTCAATTCTCGGTAGTCAATGCACAATCTCATACTCCCGTCTTTCTTCTTCACAAATAGAACAGGAGCACCCCAAGGTGATGCACTCGGACGAATGAAACCAGTATCCAACAATTCCTGTAGTTGGACTTTTAACTCTTGAAGTTCAATGGGAGCCATTCGGTATGGAGTTTTGGAAATGGGCTTGGTACCAGGTTCAAGATCAATACAAAATTCAATTTCACGGTTTGGGGGTAAACCAGGAAGTTCCTCCGGAAAAATGTCAGGAAACTCATTAACAATGGGAATATCATTCAAGTTTGACGTATTTTTGTTCAAATCAGTGACATGAGCTAAAAAGGCTTGACATCCGTTTTTCAATAAACGAATGGCTTTATGGCTAGAAATAACAGTTATAGATTTCAATGGTTTAGTTGCTTGAATTTGCATGACAGGTTGATTAGGAATATGAAAACTAATAATCTTATGAAAACAATCAATTTTAGCATGATGGGTAGTCAACCAATCAATTCCTAAAATCACATCAAATTCATGCATCTCCAAAGAAATAAGGTCAACAGGTAATGTGAGGTTGTTGATTTGAACTAGGCAAGATTTATAGACAGTAGATGTAATGGTCATTTCTCCTAATGGGGTTTCAACTGATAAGTCAAAGTCCAAATTTTCAGGAGTTAAGTTTAAACGCTGAGCACATGCAGGTGAGATAAAAGAATGGGTAGAACCAGTATCTAACAAAGCGTAGACTTCACGAGAATTTATGAATAGCTTACCGGTTATCACCTCGTTCGAGTTTCGTGCCATTTGGGATGTCACAACAAAAGCTCTCCCTTGAACTACAGATTTTCCCTTATCCGAGCTAGCTTTTGGTATCATCACTGCAGCTGGACTTGATTTTGTGGCAGGACAAAACCGCGCAAGATGACCCTCTTTCCCACAACTGTAGCACTTTTTGGACTGCAGTGTACAGTTTGGGCTGATGTGACCTTCCTGACCACACCTATAGCATCTCACTGGTGGTCGATCTTCTCCCCTTGAAACTGGGGTCGGTGCTGGTGCTGGTACTGGTGCCCTTCCATAATTATTATGGAATCTCTTTCTTTTGAAATTGTTCCCACTGGATTCTCCTCTTCTGTTATTTGATGTGGAATTACCACCAAAGTGTTGGTTACCTCCTCGATGGTTCTCGTTCCTGTGGTTGTTATCATTTCTCTGATCATTGACTCTTGGCTGTAATTTTTCATCTGTTTGCTCCACCCTTTGAGCCCTATCAACAACATCTGAATACAAACTAAATTTATGAGAGCTAAGTTGTTGACGGATTTCGAATCTTAGACCACGTAAGAACATCCGACTCATCCGTGCTTCGTCATCTACTAGATGAGTCGCAAAACGAGACAGTTCAGCAAACTTAGCTTCATATTGAGAAACTGTCATGTTTCCCTGCTCCAGCTTAATGAATTCCACTTCCTTCATATGGCGGATGCTTTCTGGGAAGTACTTTTCATTAAATAGCTCTTGGAATTCTGTCCAAGACATCTCAAGTGCTGAAGGGTGGATACGTTTTACCGCTTCCCACCAGTGATCCGCCTCACCTCGAAACATAAAGGTAGCAAAGGGCACCTTCTGCTCATCAGCGCATTGTAGGACATCAAGTATTTTTGTCGTCTGCTTCAGCCATGCCTCCGCTTTGAGTGGGTCAGGCTTCCCGTGGAATTCAGGTGGTCCCAATTCTTTAAATTGCTTGACAGTGATCATCCTCAAATTACCAGCGTTTCTACCGTTATTGTTAACTGGATTTCCTCTTGCCTGATTCTGCATGAACTGCATGAAATTCCTAAAGAATCCATCATTCATCATGTTATCAGGAATATTATTTCCTGAGTTGGCAGGAGGATTGTTTGTGGCTTCTTGATTTTCGGCTACATTCGCTTCGGGTATTTCGTAGTTAACCTCTTGATTTCCAGATGCCATACTAAACTGTGGTCACAAAATAAATGTTAGTTTAAACAAACTGACTCATCACTTCATGTCCCTATAATCAAATCAACTCATTAGATAATAAAATCTAATTTAGGTAGGACACACTAGTGACTGATTCTATTCGTCTCTCCCCTCCTAGTTCTAACCCCAGATCTCCATTAAAGACCATATCCCTAAGCTCTGATACCAACTGTGACGCCCCCAAATGTAGGCCCACACAGCCCAAACTTGAGTCGTCAAAAGACTACAACAAAATTATTACAATAAAATACAACGTACAACAATACAGTGGATAATACAACACAACTAAGTCTTCATTATTATTGCCACACTATTTTATAACACGTGAAGACTATGATAGCTATCCCCGCACTCTCACTCCATTCCCCGGCTAGACCCCGTTACGTTCTCATCTCCTGTTGAAAAACAATGGAACGAAAAGAAAGGGTGAGCTCAAATAGCCCAGTAAGAAATATCATGACTAAGATAATGACGAATAAATTATCATTAGCCTTCAACAGTTGAGTTCTTGATAAAATACAATAGACTACAAGGTTTATATCAAAAACTGCAGTTAAATTCTTAAACAACGTTCAGATCAATAATAGCAGCGGAATGAGCAATCTATTAGAAGAATAATGCAGACTATAATGTCCACTCGCTTCTCTTTTTTGTAAAAATATCATCAACTTTTATCATCTGAAATACCATTAGTCATGATAATAAAAATTCATAGTTCCTGATCATAATCATGCAGATCAACAGTTCATATTTGCACTACGGGCCAAAGACATTTAATATAACACCAACGGTCATGATTATACCAGATTCAGCCTTTGGTAATAATCATACCAATCAACAGTTCATCTTTGCACTACGGGCCAAAGATATTCAATAAAGCACCAACGGTCATGATTATACCAGATTCAGCCTTTGGTCATAATCATACCAACCAACAGTTCATCTTTGCACTACGGGCCAAAGAGAACATTCACCACGTGCCATAAAAGACACCGAACAGATGTATCGCCTTTAACCTAGTATATCGCCTTTAACCTATCATCTGTTCAACAATTATATCACATCTGTGCCCCCGGCCACAGATATTCACAACAGCTTGATTCTTGATGATTAATACAAATAACAGTGATACAAATGATGAACAGAAGAACAGGATAAACAATAAGTATCAGAAGTTTACTTTGTGCAGATTCAAATAATGTCCAAATTGCCAACATGATGTGGAGTGAAATTTAAAAATGATATTCAAGATCCACAGTTCAGAATAACGGTTACAGTTCAATAGAAAGGTTCACGTAAATAGGAAGGTTCAGTTGAAATAATGAAGTTCAACTATTATGGAACATATAATATTTTCAGGAATTATAGAAGCAATAGTTCCATAATAAGTTTCGATTTAGGAGTATGAAAGAAAATAATATCCCTTACCGTAGCAGGTTTGATTAACAAAAGGTGAGGAAAATTAATATCCCTTACCATAGTAAGTTTGAATAATGGAAGATGAAAAAGATGGTATCCCTTATGAGTATAAAGGAAAATGATATCACTTACGAATATGGAATAAAAGTGTCATGTGATAATTCGTGTAGACAAATTATTTCCACACGAGACAAATAAAAAAAAAAAAGTTATTCACCAACAGGCGATAATCCGCACCGTAAGGTTATTCCCATCAATTTGAATACGAATAGTTATTCACCAAACAGGCGTATTCCGCACCGTAAGGTTATTCCCATCAATTTGAATACGAATAGTTATTCACCAAACAGGCGTATTCCGCACCGTAAGGTTATTCCCACAATTTAATAGAATTTGAACACGAAGAGTTATTCACCAAACAGGCGATAATCTGCACCGTAAGGTTATTCTCAAAGATTAATAAGGAATGAATACAAAAGGTTATTCACCAACAGGCGGTAAACCGCGCCGTAAGGTTATTCCCACAATTTAATACATGGAAATAAATGGCACAAGAAAGAAACGATATTATTTTCGAGAATCAAAGAGTGATAATCCCTTCCAATAAGAAAGAAATAATATCCATTTATGATGATGAAAAGAATGATACCCCTTACCGTAGTAAGTTTAAGAGTGTGAAAAGATTAATATTCCTTACCTTAACACGTGACTGGATATTGTTTTAAATGAGGTTGATCAACCTATATATTTATAATATAAATTAGTAATTACCACATATAAATTTCAAAGTGTGTGATAACTCGTATATTATGAACTATCAAAATTATATATATTTAACATAATTTTTGTAGTATAATATAATAACTTTAGAATAGTTTTTAAAATAATATTTCAAAATAAATCTTCCAAATAAAGCTTTTAAAAATGAATCTTCTCAAAGAAGAGTCTTCTAAAAGGAAGATTTGTGAATACCGTGAAAAATAGGAATTTATGAAATTACTACTCTTTAATAAAAGACTTACTTGAAAAATTCTTGCACTCCTTTTGGCTTTCAAACACTCAAAATAGCCTTACAATCTTCAGAGAAAACTCATAAAATTCTTATAGAAAAATTTTATGTTTTAGGTGTGATTTTTCTATTCAGCTGAACAAGCTATTTATAGGAGGAAATAAGTTACTATGCGAGGGTAGGTGGACTGGCGTGCTGCACGCCAGTCTGAGAAAATCTCAGCAGCCGCCTGGCTGCCAAACTTCCCAGCACGCATTTCTCAATTTCAATTTTCATGTGGCCCCCACATGGGTCCCACATGTTACTATTTCAAATAGTAAAATTAAATTATTTTTTTTTTATTTTTTTTTTATAGAATTTATTTATTTATTTATTCTTCCTGTGAGTCCAACATATAAAATAAAATAATGCTATAACAATAATTTAACAATAATAAACACGTTACAGATTATTATTAATTTAATAATATAAATTACAGTGTATTTGCTACTGTGACAATTATTAGGTTCCATAATTTTAAGCTACAGTGCTCCAACAATTATTGACTCAATGATATAAAATACAGTGTAATGACAATTATTGAATCAATAATGCAAAATACTGTGTAGCAACAATAATTGAATTGATAATATAAAATATTATGCAGTGACAATTATTGATGAAATGATGCGCAACAGTTACGGTGTCAATTATCAGACCAATAATATGAGACACTGTGCAATACCGTGTGCTACTGTAGAGTACCGTGTGCTACAGAAAATACCATAAATTACCGTATGCTACTATTCTTTTATCACCGGTATTTTAACAGTTAACACCGTTGACTATTTTTATTTAAAAAGGTTACTTCTGTCGTTTTCTATATCCGACAAATATTCCGTTGTGGGGTCCACAAATAATTTATTATTTCGGCGCCGTCGTACGACCCGAATTTTCCCCGACAAAACGAATATTCCCCGACAAAAAGAATATTGTCCGACAAAATAAAATTTGCACATAACATCCTTAACTTTCAATTTTGTCAATTTAACCATTTACTGTTTCAGGAAAAATATATATGAAGAAAAATTAAATTTTATATTTCATAAAATTCGGGGTCTTACATGGTGAGCAATCGAGGTATCGAACTGGATCCGGCTAAGATCAGGGCTATTGTGGATATGTCAGCTCCCCGTACAGAGAAAGAGATAAGGGGATTTTTGGGGAGGATAAATTTCATCAGTCGGTTCATATCCCATCTGACCACCACCTGCGAACCAATCTTCAAACTGTTAAGGAAAGATGCCTCCCGGAAGTGGAACAGTCAATGCCAAGAGGCCTTTCAGACTATTAAGAAACAATTAACAGAAGCGCCAGTGCTGGTACCGCCAAAGGACGGGATTCCCCTTTTCCTGTATATATCCGTGAATGATATGGCGATGGGTTGTATGCTGGGGCAGAAGAGTGAATCCGGTAAGGAACATGCCATTTATTACCTCAGCAAGAGATTCAGCAGCTGTGAACAGAATTACACGCCGATCGAGAGAACATGTTGCGCCTTGGCCTGGGCTGCTATGAGGTTACAGCATTACCTCCATGGACACACCACCTTTTTGATCTCGCGGATCGACCCCTTGAAGTATATATTTGAGAGACCGATGCTGAATTGTCGATTGTCAAGGTGGCAGTTAATCCTCCAGCAATTCGACATCCTGTACGTTACCCAGAAAGCCATGAAGGGGCAGGGAATTGCAGATCAATTATCAGAGATGCCGACAGGGGGGATGGAGCCTTTAGAAACTTTCCTACCGGGTGAAGACATACTGTGGGTCCAACAGGCGAGGTGTGATGACGAAGGGCAGTTTTGGAAAATGTATTTTGACGGTGCCATGAATGCTGAGGGGGCTGGAGCTGGAGCGGTCCTAATCTCCATTACGGGCGAGCAATACCCGGTTCTCACCAAATTAAAGTTCAGTAACTCAAACAATACGGCTGAATACGAAGGATGTATATTGGGACTGAGATTCGCCCGCAATATGGGAGTGAAAAGATTAGCCGTGTTCGGAGATTCAGAATTGGTAATTAGACAGGCAACTGGGGAATATGGCACTAAGGAGCTTCGGTTACTCCCGTACCACCGGTATGTGGTCCGATTGATGCAAGAATTTGAAGATATAGCTTTCCGACACATTCCCCGGGGGCGGAATGACTTTGCCGATGCATTGGCCACCCTGGCTTCGTTAGTCCACGTACTCAAAGGCAAAGCCACTCCACAGGTTGAAATAACAGTACAAAATGCCCCCGCTTACGAAGAATACATATCGGAGTTGTCAGAAGATGTGGTTCAACCAAATCAGCCCTGGTATCATGACGTTCAGAAATACTTGAGGGATAGATCTCTCCCAGACCAGGCGAACCGAACGGAAAGACAGAGAATCCAGAAGATGGCGATGAAATTCTATTTAAGCGGAGACTCCCTGTATAAGAGGGATGTAGGCTTGGGATTATTGCGATGTGTAGACGAGACTCAAGCACAGAAAATCATGGGCGAAGTGCACGGTGGAGTATGTGGGCCGCACATGAGTGGACCAATGCTGGCCAAGAAAATTCTGAGGACAGGGCACTACTGGCTATCACTTAAGGCTGACTGTGACGATCATGTCAAGCGATGTTTCCAATGCCAAGCACACGGTAATGTGATGCATGCGCCTCCTAATGAACTGCATTATATGACTTCCCCTTGGCCTTTCTCCATGTGGGGTATGGATGTTATCGGGCCTGTGGAGCCCAAAGCGAGCAACGGCCACCGGTTCATTTTTGTCATGATTGACTATTTCACTAAATGGGTGGAGGCAGCTTCTTTCCCCAAAGTAACACAGGAAGTTATAGTCAGTTTCATCAGGAACAATGTCATTTGCCGGTACGGACAGCCTGAAATCTTGGTGTCCGACAATGCCAAGAATCTGAACAATGCCCTTATGAAAGAGTTGTGCGCCCAATTCAAGATCAAACATCTCAATTCTGTCATTTACAGGCCCAAAATGAATGGGGCCGTGGAGGCGGCGAATAAGAATATAAAGAGAATTATGGCGAGAATGTCTGCCAATCATCGGGGATGGCCAGACTTGCTACCCCTCACACTGTTTGCATATCGGACATCAGTTCGTACGTCTACGGGGGCAACTCCTTACTCCTTGGTATATGGGATGGAGGCCGTTTTGCCAGTAGAGATGGAGATGGCATCCCTCCGAATTTTGCTCGATGCTCGGATTGACGAGGAGGATTGGATACAAAGTCGATACGACCAGTTAGCCTTAATAGATGAAAGAAGGGTGGCGGCTATATTACACGGTCAGTTGTATCAGCAACGCATTTCTCGATCGTACGACAAAAAGATACGGTCCCGAAAGTTCAAGGAAAATGATTTAGTGTTAAAGAGGGTCATGCCCTGTCAAGACGAGGCCAAAGGGAAATTCGCTCCAAGTTGGGAAGGACCCTTTGTGATCAAGAAAGTCCTATCTGGAGGGGCCCTTGTCCTACAAGAAATGGATGGCGAGGTATTTCTGCAGCCCCTGAATGCTGACTCTGTGAAACGGTTCTACGCTTAAAAAAAAAAAAAAAAAAAAAAAAAAAAATTTCCCTTTCTATCTCCCTTGTAAATCGAACTACGTAGGACCTGATCTCCTGACCTTGTGGGAGTACGTAGGCAGCCATCATGGCGCGGTCCGTGCTATGCAAAATAATAAACCTTGTCCCTATGCCAAACCCATTTCCAGAAAAAACCCCTAAAAACCTACTTTGACAAATACATTCCAAATCTTACCCAAACCTAGCCATATAATTAGCCCAAAGTCCGAGACTCGCTTTGTTGAAATCAAAAGGAGCACGCGGCAATATCTGTGGAGTTCCAATCAAGACTTGAGGAAAGAAATAAGGCAATATATCGAAATCATAATCGGCTGGATGAAATGAGGATCCAATGAAGGGCGACGATGCATCAAAAAGGGAAATGACTAAAATCATAAATATTTCTCTATATATACAAAACATTTTGATTACAAGTCTGTCTTCTAAATAAAAGTGACGAGTCTGACATAGTCTGTGCAGGGAATAAAACCATCTACAGGTCGGAGACCAGCTGGAGCAGGATAGACAGAATAGTCGAGGCATCATAAACCTCCGGCTCATCCGCAATCTGCTGTCCCATCATGTCAATCCGAGTCAAAAGAGCAGCAGCACTGGTTATAGTCGCAGAATGGCCCTCCATGACAACTCGGACCTGCTCGATAACACTATCTCTGGCAGAGAGGGCGGCATCACAAGCTAGTACGGCAGCATCCCGCTCCGCGTGCGCGGTATCCCTCTCAATCTCGGTGGCACTCAAGGCAGACCGGAGCCGGGTACCCTCAATCATTAATCTCTGGGTCCGAACCGCCCAATCAAAGGCAGGGACATGTACCGAAGCAGAAACCTCCTCAGCCCCAGACCTGGATGCTAATCCTGAAAGCTCCGTAGGAATGACCGCATCTGAACTGGTCTCATCATGGAAAAGTCCTCGAGAACCACCCAATACCCCACTCGGATCAAGGTCGGCAATCTCAGAATCTCCTTGCAACCATAACAGATAATCGGGTGTCTGACCGGGGTGACTGTCCCCAAACTCGGCCGAGACCCTGTGTGACCAAAGATCGTATATCCTCAGCAGCTCCCTCTCCGTCTGAGGCGATATGAGAAATCGGTAATCAGCTGCTCCCGCAAAGAGATGGAGATCCTGCATCTGGTCAAACTGCCCCATGACAGCTAAGGGATGATAAGTCGTCACCCCTCTCAAGCCAAGAAGAGGGAGGAAATCAAAAGGTGGCACATGAGTCAGGAAACTCTGGAAGGAGCAATAACCCGAATAGATCAGAAGATGGAAAGGCTCCTCAATGGCCGATAAGAACTCCCTCCATGAGGCTGTATCCGTGCATCGCCGGGGACGGAAAGAGAACTGCATGGCCAGGCTGTGGCTGAAACAAAACCCGTGTCGACGAAACTGCCCGATGGGTCTGAGGTGGCTCATGAACCATACGTATAACAAAGTAGAGCTTCCCCTAAATATGCGACCAGAGAAGGAATGACAATATGAGGCCGACAGGTAAGTCTCTGCTAATATCATGGGAAGAATGGTATGATCCTCCTGGAGAGCCTGCACCGCTACGATAACCCGCATATCCATGAGGTCGTCCCCTGCGGGCATGTACATAGCTGATATGACACAGACCATCAAAACATCCACTCTCAAAGCGCCCCAGCGCTCCTCAGTTACTGAAAAATCACTGGAAAACCGAGAGAAGCTATCCACCGAGCCAAATCTGTCAACCAGGAAGGATAGAGGAACGAGGTGGCTCGAGGAGGTCACGGATAATAGGGCTGTCCTCCGCAAGCCTGTGAAAGTCAGGAACTGGCGGCGCATATGGCCAGAGGTAACCCGTGCACAGGGACCATCCACGGATAAGCCGGTGAAGCGAGCATACTCCTCAAGTGTGGGGGTCAGATACTCCATCCCAAACCTGAAAACGTGTCTGTCCGGGACCCAGCAACTAAGAATGCCGTCTACAAAGCCCGGCGGTACCTCGAATGATAAAAGAGAAAAGGAGTGTCCCAGAAGACCATCTGCAATGATTCGGTCGGAGGGTAGCAAACTATTCAGCCATGAAAGAAACAGGCCGATAATCCCTGAGGGGGCGCGATGGTCCACGCGAACCACGTCCAGGGATGACATCTGTAAAAAGCGGTATCAAAAGACTATACAGGGGTCAATTTTTCCTTATATAATAAATCATACATCATACAAGCTATAATGGAATGAATGGATCATCAAAAGTAAATGATTGTGCATAAAATAAAATAAGTCTGTACATAATCCATGAAATGAGAAATGATAATAAAACGAACAGGTCTAAATACAGAGGTCCTAGCCTATCCAGATCTAATCAGTAAACTCTATGCCGTCGATGAAGGCATCATCCTCAAACTGATCTGCAGGCAAATCCGGGGGAAGGGAAGCTTCGCCCTCACAATTAAGGTCTGGGCAGGAATAAGGCGGAACTGGGGCATCCGATGTGCCGGGGCCCGCGCCAAAAGCAGATCCCTGCGGGTATGCAGCATAAGCCTCCTCTGGATCTCGGCCCAAGCTCCGAACGAAAAGAGATAACTGATCCACCTGCCGAGTAAGGGAAGCAATCTGGTCCGAATGGGTGGGGACACGGACGCATTTCATCCAATCTGCCATCATCACCGACCCGTGAACCAGGTCTCCGAGGAAGAAAGTAGCCCGGGTCTGAGGACCGATAGTGCGGGGTCTCCACCAGGCACTGAAGCTCTCGCTCGTATGCGGACCAACAGAAAGCATATAGCCGTCCTCCCCGGCCATCAGGGCCTCTAGAAGGTGGGCATCCGCAAACCAAGCTCTCTCTGAGGGAGGGGCCAAAGGGATACGAGCCTCCCCAGTCACACATCTGATGGCGCGCTCCCCCAGATATAGCTCCCATCCACCGTAGGTCAGAAAAGGAATACGGCGAGTGAACAAGGCATGCTCCAGGTCCGCGGCATAACCACCAGCAAGGCCAGCCGCCAAATGATCCGCCGTGTAAGGAACCCAGGTCACATCCGCATACGAGATCAGCTCTAACTGCAGCCGACAATGAGCGAAACTATCGGACACTGGGGTCTCCTCGAGAGTACTATGATGCCATCTACGACCCCTGGGATAAGTCTCCGGGCCGAGGGTAGTAACGGGCCGCAAGCAGGGTAATCTCTCGTAGGCCCAGAACTGTCAAACAAAACAGAAAAGTCGTAAGTAGCAGGAAGAAACAAAGAAATGGGACGAAACGAGAACTGTATGATAAAAGGGACCTACTAGCAGGAAGGGGTAGAAGCCGAGCCAAGCATCTGTCTGTCCCTCTGAGCGGAGACGAAGACCCTGGAGGAAGTAAGCAAAGGTGAAAGAGCCCCAGTCGTAATCCCCGATCCGGTCAACATCCCTGGTGGCTCCGACGATGCTGAAATGGATAGTCGAGGAGTTGTTCCCCAGAAAACAGCCCCTCATAATGGTCAGAAACAGACGGCGGAGCAGAAAATCACGAGTAGACCGGTCCTCAGGGAATGGCTCGGAGAGGACCCCTCCAATGGCATCTACAGCCAAGGCTCCCGATCGGATGCTGCGGGCCTTAAAGACCTTATCATGGGGAGAGTAGCCCAACAGGGATCGAACAGCTGCGGTGGTGATGTCAGTCTCCAGAGGGACCCGGGATCCAGAAAACTCCACCCCGGTGATATAACGCCAGTCGAGAGGGGTCAACATCAGCTCACAGTCAAGAAGATGAAGCGACTGTGTATGGTGGAACCAGCGCTCAGCTAAAGCCCTCATATAGCCCCACGGACACCGGCGAGGGGCAATGGTGAAGAAATGTCTAAAGCCCCAGGAATCTACCATCCCCCTATAGTCGGAATGCAGCGCATGATAGAGAGTGTAGATGTTAAACCAGTTGCCCCGAGGCTGGGTAAACTCAGGAACCTGTGACAACCATCGAAAGTCAAGCATGGTAACCATACGGATTTGAATGAAGTTAAATGACGGATATACCTCGTTAGCCGCCAGGTAGGCTGAGGGTTGACTACTGAGAATCGGACCGAGCAGATCAGGTATCCTGGCACGGGCCCCTGGTAAAGTCCGACGCGTGGGGGGAGGAGCCGCTGTGCCCGAAGGGCCCGCCTCTGCCTCAGCTGGGGCATCCTCATCAATATCCGGCTACACGGGGCGAATGATAGACTCCGCCAATCTACGGGAATGACGGGTCAGAACGGGAGCTAGAGCTGGGGTGGCCGCTCTGCGACGTCGGACACCCGCCACCCGGGGCACTGCGGAGCCACTGGGAGCATCAGGATCCATGGCTGAAACGGCATCACGAAAAGGAGGTACACCCTTAACTCGTTATCTTTCAAAACAAATCTTATTGCATATTGCTAAAAGTCATAGGGCAGCATGACATGTTTATGAAATGGAAATGCATGAATAAATCCCTAGGGGTGCGCTAGATTTCCCGAAATTTCGGCAGAGTCTCGTTTGTAAAATGGACATCCCATGCACGATCCGGCATGTTTAAATCAAGTCAGACAACCAACAAATCCCAAAGGCAAGTGAAAATGATGCACCATGAGCATAAAATGAATAAAATCATGTTTTTTTTTCAAAGTAAATAAAGCATGACCGCAAGACCCATTCGTTTATATATGCTATGGCTAACCCCAATATCCCATATAGGCATGCATTACTAAGATCGAATATTTACACAGGTAAATACATAGTCAAATGAAAGCGAAAAATCAAAGAAAAATGAGTTAAAACGTTACCCAAAGTACGTAGACTGATTTAATCGGAGCAGATTTTGCCGAAAGAGGTCCAAAAGACGAAAAAGTCGGGTAGGGGGCGAGGAAAACCGAAAACGAGTGAAAGGGACAGCCAAAAAGTGAAAAGAAATGTGGGGGTCGCGATCTAATGTAGGGGCCGATCCCAGCCGCAGATGCATCTGCGGCTGGCCGCAGATGGATCTGCGGCTGGTCTCGGTGACCCGTTTTGCCTCCCTTTTTGCTCCCCGAGTCAGCCTGCAATGTGTCCCATGTTGAGATATAAGATTTTAGAAATACCTGACCAATTGAAAAACGACCCGTCAGATACGAGACCTGACCAATTGAAAAACGACCCGTCAGATACGATGCCTGACCAATTGAAAAACGACCCGTCAGATACGAGACCTGACCAATTGAAAAACGACCCGTCAGATACGAGACCTGACCAATTGAAAAACGACCCGTCAGATACGAGACCTGACCAATTGAAAAACGACCCGTCAAATACGAGACCTGACCAATTGAAAAACGACCCGTCAGAGACGATACCTGACCAATCCAAGAGCGACCGTCGGGTACGAAACCCAAGCGACATCCATTCGTGGAATTCGAATCGACCCCTACACGATCATGTCAAATGCGGCATTTGCATTGTCTCAACATATGCATTGCATCGATGAAACACATACTGTCTTTCCTGTGCATCGGGTGCCTACGTCTTTATCATGTCCATTTCATATTTCATTCCATAAACATGATAAAGAGGGGCAGCTGTAGACACCCAAATTTTGCATTTCTCTACTAACCCTGACAGGAGGGCAAAATCGTCAAGTGACCCAATATACGACAAGGAGAGGTGGGCACCAAAATGCAGTTCCCACCACGGCTTACGATCAAGGATGTCAAACGCAAAACGAGAATTGAGGCATCTGAGGCGAGGCCTACGGGCAATCCAGACAGAGCCCGATGCGAATCGCCAAAAGGGGCCAAGGACACTGCAATTACAGCATTAGGGTGGGGTCTCGATGTCGGGAAACCATTCCCAGAATTGATTCAGGTATCAAAGAACAGCTTTCCAAAATAATACAGCAGAAATTGGCAAATTAATACCGCGTGGCACGAAATTCGAGAAAAATGCGCCGGACAGCCGCGGATGCAGTCGCGGCTGCCGACAAAAAGACTTTCGCGTGGCTCGAGGGCGGCACACGGCAGCCGAGGAGATGGCCACAGCAGGCAGCCGCAGATGCATCTGCAGCTGGCCGCAGATGCAGCTGCGGCTGCCTGCTGAAGCACTATAGATCGCCATTTTCAACCCGAGAAGCAAAAGAAGAGAAAAAAAGAAAAAGAAAAGAAAAGAAAAGAGGAGAGAGAGAGCTCGCGGGGGAGAGAGAGAGGGGTCGTTTTGCTTGTTAGATTCAAGCAATATATCCCATTTGTTGTATCCATTGGTTAGCAATCTTGTGGTGTAATCTATTTCGTGATATAGAAGCTTGAATCCGCGTTTTGCAAGGTGAAAAAGATTGTTTTTGGTATTCTATTGTTTGTATTGTTAATATAGCTTATGTTTTGGGTTATGTGATGTAATATGTTGTTATGTTGATAAAGGATCCGTGGATTAGGGGTTGTTAGCGAGGTTTCCATCGGAAAGTAACTCCTCCTAACGCCCCGATGACATCCGTACGGTGATATCTCGTTCGTTGTGGTAATGAATAGTTTTTAGTGATTAAGTTGTGATATTTGGGTTATGTAATGTGATAGCAATGTTAAATCTCGTTAGATTTGGTTTAGGGTTGGTTGTGCCACGATTTGGGTGAATGTGAGCCTAGGGAGGAGATCCTCGCGGTCAAATCCCGATGATGGACATTTTGGTGTATGTAATCATGGTATAGGGTCCATGGACGTGTATTTTGTAATATCCGGCCTTAAAGCGATACAAAGTCGTGTTCGGGTTAAGGCCCCGTAATAATAATAAAATATGTGATTGTGGGTGTTTGGGGTTGTCTGGATGGCTTACATGCCCGTGGATAGCCCCGACACGTTGTGAGTGCTTGTTTAATTTACGACACAAAAAATAGTTTTTAAATAAAGTAAATAATAAAGATCTTCTAAAAAGAATCAATGAAATAAATGAATGTTTTTGTTAAACTTTGTACATAGGGTGAAAAAGTTCTAGAAGTTGCCTTCATATTATTTAAACCTGTTATTAGAAGGGCAATGTATAGTCTCGATACCTATTTGACAAAAGTTTAAAAACACTGTTTTCTATAAACGACATCTAATAAAACATTCATCGTTTTAAAAAGTAAAATCAATCTTTATTATGAAACGAAGCTTTGTCATGTGGGTCAAAGGACGTATAAAACGCTTTCCAAATAAACACATTTGTCATATAAGTTAAAGCAAACTTTTTATGCAAAACTCACCACAAAACTCCATTTAGGCACACACACACACACACGCAACTCACACAATTTTAGGATTTTAAAAGGATAGAAAAATAATCGAGATTGCGGTAACCGTATTTCACGGAAGTCGGGGGGTGCCTAACACCTTCCCCTCGCTTAAGCAAGCCCCCGAACTCTATGAATCTCGGTTTACGGACCAATTAACTCGGAGTCACATAAGCCAGCGATTACGAAAACTAAATTCGGATGAGTTGGTACATCCATTTCAAATATACCAACTGGCGACTCTGGTCAATTGGCTCATCATAAAATCGATCTTTTAAACCCCGTCGACACATAAGCCGACCCTTTTCAAAATCACATCTCAAATCCAAAGGCTAAAATTGGAAAAGGGTATTTTAATTATAAAAAAACGAGACGACGAAAATCCCGGCGTCGACAACTATCTCGATACATAAAGGATGAGGATAATCATTAAGTCAAAATCCTTTGATTTCAATATTATTACCATATAATAAACTTAGTTTTTTTAATACTTATAAACACGTGTTTTATGTGTAATTAATGATAGTATTGTCTTAATGTCATCATCCTAAAAGGTTTATATGTGATTTAATAATAACAAAGAGGTATACCCTACGGTACTTTCTAATAAAAATATCATGTCACAACGAATGCGACACAATATCACAAAAGGAGTTCTAATACGCACATGCTAAACCGAAACAAATCGACACAAAATCTCCCAAATATACTAGCATGTACGTTTCTATAGAATCAAAATAAAGACTAGACATGCTTAATAAGTCTAAAGAGTACAAACTAAGTTGTGAATATCTAAACCCAAACAAAACTATCATATGCATTTGACTATGAACAATATATCAAAATAATATCCAAATTCTAATGAGGAACAAAACAAACAAATTAAAATCAAAGGAATATCGCTGAAAGAGTACGGAACCCGTACCTCGAATAAACAATGTAATACCCGAAATTATATTGCAAAACTGACTCGTTAAATTCCCTCCATCGAAACTAATAAAGGAACAAATAAATAATACATTAATCAATTGATTAAGTTTTACACATTTTATTTCTCTTAGGCGAATATGAAATTATTCCGTTCTAAACAAAATTCTACCTAAAGTTATACTATATAAATATTTTGATCATGGTAACATATATATTAATAAATAATAGCTTTCTTGTTCTTCCGAAATACATATAAACATATTTACAAAATATTCTTTCCATTTTTTTTAATTCTATTACAAACAAAAATTATTATTATTATTATTATTATTATTATTATTATTATTATTATTATTATTATTATTATCCGTCAAAACTTTAAAGTTACAAAAATAATAATTTAATATCCCAAAATGCTAATTACTAACAGAGATATACCAAAATATATTAACTAACAAACTAAATAACATACAAAAATTAAAACTACAAAATTAAAACTAATACAGAAAATTAAATAATTACACAAAGAAAGAAAAAGAGACGTACCCGAAATTATGAGGTTCGCAGTCCGCCCACGTCCTCAACACTGAAAAAATATTTTAACTAAGGAGGTCCTTACTAAAAAGGTCCTCACACAAAAAGGTTTCCTCACATTGGGAAAAGCTTTAATGTTTTAGTGTTTTAAAAACTAAAGGGGGTGGTCCATATATATAGGTAAAGGGAAGGGGAATGCTTTAGTGGGTGGGTGATGTGGGACTTTTTTTTAAAAAAACAATAGCCGGGTATTACATGTTGTGTTTGACTTTATTTATTATTTTGATTTCTGCAAAGGTGCCTATGTTGATCAAGACAAGCCTTCAAGCATTAGTCAAGAACAGCATTCCGACGTTACAGAGCATGAATGCGAGCTTCACTTACAAAAATATGAACAAGTAAATATCTACTTACATGAGGCTATACCAGAGCCGGTCCTGGGTGTTTTTTTAAGGCCCGGGATAAATTTTTTCAAGTGTGCCCTTTTATACAAATTAAATAAATAAATAAATAAAATATCAATTAATTAATTTTATTAAAATTATAAAAATTTACAAAAGATAAGGAAGAACACTTTGGGACCTTATTAAAACCTTGTTTGGGGAAAACTCAATGGGATAAAACCACAAACGAAGGAAAAAGAGTACCCCGAATTGTAAATATTGTATTAAAAAACAAAAACTACATATTTGAGTCTACATGCTTCCTCCCGAATCTCCATAAGCATTTCTTGATTTGATCAATCTTCTTTTCATCCTCCACAATTAATCGAAGTAAAGAATCATCACATGTACCTACAAAATAAAAATAACAATGAAATCTGAATCACAAAACATCATTAAAATAATTTAGTTGCACAATAGTAAAATAGTAAAATAATTTATGGAACGAATGATGTAATTTAGTTGCACAATAGTAAAAGAATAAATTAAATGAGTTAATTAAAATAATTAATGGAATGAATATTATTTATTTAATTAGTTGGTTCGTTCCACAAAAGGTGTTAAAATAAATTATGGATTAATTCCATAATTGATGGAATGATTTTTATACATATTAGCTATGTATAATTATACAATTACGATTAATATTTCATAATTTGGTGTAATTATAATTATAATACATGTATTAAATTATAAAATATGCATTAGTGTGACGCCCCCAAATTTGGGCCCACACAGCCCAAACTTGAGTCGTCAAAAGACTACAACAAAATTATTATAAGGTAGAACAACGTTCAACAATACAGTGTATAACAATACACAATTAAGTCTTCACTATTATTATCACACTATTTTACAACGCGTGAATACTACGATGGCTATTCCTCAGACTCTCACTCTATTCCCCGGCTAGACCCAGCTACGTTCTCATCTCCTGTTGAAAACAATGGAACAAAAGAAAGGGTGAGCTCAAATAGCCCAGTAAAGAAAATCATGACTAAGATAATGACGAATAAATTATCATTAGTCTTCAACAGTTGAGTTCTTGATAGAATACAATAGACTACAAGGTTTGTATCAAAAACTACAGTTAAATTCTTAAATAATGTTCAGACCAATAATAGCAGCGGAATGAGCAATCTATTAGAAGAATAATGCAGACTATAGTGTCTACTCGCTTCTCTTTTTAGGAAAAACATCATCAACTTTTATCATCTGAAATACCATTAGTCAAGATAATATAATTCACAGTTCCTGGTCATAATCATGCAAATCAACAGTTCATCTTTGCACTACGGGCCAAAGATATTCAATAAAACACCAGCGGTCATGATTATACCAGATTCAGCCTTTAGTCATAATCATACCAAACAACAGTTCATCTATGCACTACGGCCCAAAGAGAACTTTCAATATAATACCAACGGTCATGATTATACCAGATTCAGCCTTTGGTCATAATCATACCAATCAACAGTTCATCTTTGCACTACGGGCCAAAGAGAACATTCACCACGTGCCATAAAAGACACCGAACAAATGTATCGCCTTTAACCTAGTATATCGCCTTTAACCTATCATCTGTTCAACAATTATATCACATCTGTGCCCCCGGCCACAGATATTCACAACAACTTGATTCTTGATGATTAATACAAATAACAGTGATACAAATGATGAACAGAAGAACAGGATAAACAATAAGTATCGGAAGTTTACTTTGTGCAGATTCAAATAATGTCCAAATTGCCAACATGATGTGGAGTAAAATTTAAAAATGATATTCAAGATCCACAGTTCAGAATAACGATTACAGTTCAATAGAAAGGTTCACGTAAAATAGGAATGTTCAGTTGAAATAATGAAGTTCAACTATTATGGAACATATAATATTTTCAGGAATTATAGAAGCAATAATTCCATAATAAGTTTCAATTTAGGAGTATGAAAGAAAATAATATCCCTTACCGTAGCAGGTTTGATTAACAAAAGGTGAAGGAAATTAATACAAAGGGTTATTCACCAACAGGCGATAATCCGCGCCGTAAGTTATTCCCACAATTTAATAGAATTTGAGTACAAAGAGTTATTCACCAAACAGGCGGTCATCCGCGCCGTAAGGTTATTCTCAGAGATTAATAATGAATGAATACGAAAGGTTATTCACCAACAGGCGATAATCCGCGCCGTAAGGTTATTCCCATAATTTAATACATGGAAATAAATGGCACATCTTATGAGTAAGAAAGAAACAATATTATTTTCGAGAATCAAATAATGATAATCCCTTACCGTAGTAAGTTTAAATAATAGAATATGAAAGAAGATGATATTCCTTACCGTAGTAAAATTTAAGAGTGTGAAAAGAATGATATTCCTTACAAGTAAGAAAAAAAAATGATATTCCTTACCGTAGTAAGTTTAAATAATAGAATATGAAAGAAGATGATATTCCTTACCGTAGTAAGTTTAAATAATAGAATATGAAAGAATATGATATTCCTTACCATAATAAATTTAAGAGTGCGAAAAAAATAATATTCCTTACCGTAGTAAGTTTAAATAATAGAATATGAAAGAATATGATATTCCTTACCATAATAAATTTAAGAGTGCGAAAAAAATAATATTCCTTACCGTAATAAATTTAAGAGTGTGAAAAGAATGATATTCCTTACCATAATAAATTTAAGAGTGCGAAAAATATAATATTCCTTACCGTAATAAATTTAAGAGTGTGAAAAGAATGATATTCCTTACCGTAGTAAGTTTAAATAATAGAAGATGAAAGAATATGATATTCCTTACCTTGATATTGTGAAACAAGTTTATAGCCGAACAAATCCATCCTTGTTTGTAGCAGTAAAGAATCTGACTTTTGAGTCTTCTAAAGTTTTTAAAATCTCTTTATGTTTTTAAAACAATGTTACTCTCGGAAAGATAGACGGCATAGACTCAAGAATCACTCAATTCGGAGTTAATATGAATTAGTTATGAATTTTCAAAACTAAGACTGAAAATAGTGACGAAAATCAGAATAGGTTACGGTTTTTAGTATTTTAAAGCATGAAGATGATTTCAGATGACTTTTCTTCCTTCTTCAAAGTTGTAGAGGGCGAAAAACTGAAGAGACAGGCTTTTAATTCATTAAATTCTGACAAATAATGAATTTACTATGATTTTTCGAAAGAGTTACTGTACATAAGAAAATTCCACTCGGGAATTCAAAGAAGAATGCAAAAGATTTCAAAACTAGGAATGACTTAAGAACACTTAGAGAGAACTTACACAAAGAAGTATTTAGAGAGTAGAAGAAAATGTATGTAAGAATGTTATGAAAAATTTCTTAAGTTAAGTCATCTATTTATAGCCAAAAATCTTATCATAACCAAAATTTCCTAATTTAATCCAAACCATTCATTTCAAGATAATGTTTAATCCATACCATTCATTTCATCTTTTAAGATTTCTTTAATTTAAACCATTCATTTAAAGAGCATCTTTAAACTGCACCATTCATTTCAAATTATATATTATCTTTAATCTATACCATTCATTTAAATATCATCTTTTAATCTTCATCATCCATTTCAAATTCTATATTATCTTTAATCTATACCATTCATTTTACATCACCTAACTTTATATTATAAACAAATAACTTTATCAATTCAATTATTCAACAATAATTCACACTTATTCATTATTATGACTAATTGTTATAAATACAGTGTAGTTAGCTTTCTGAGTTAAATACCAAATCAATTAATAATGAAATACAACAGTTTAATCGACATCATAATAGAGATAACAATAATGCAGAAAGTATGTAAAAGAAAGCATACGTTACTTTGTAATGACAATTATTGATTCAATAATGTGAATTACTGTGTATATGCTACTGTGACAACTATCAATTTAATAACATGAATTATTGTGTATGTGACAATAAAGTCAAATATTGTACGATAACCAATTTATCAGTTCAATAATACGAAACACTGTGCAATGCCGTGTGCTACTGTGCAATACCGTGTGCTACTGTACAATACCGTATGTTACTTGTAATACCGTATATTACTTTCTTTTACCACCGGATATTTTAACAATTAAAAGTAATAGTACCATTGACCAATTAAAAATTGTTTATGTCATTTTCTATATCCGACATTTATTCTTTGTGGGGTCCACCTTTGTGGGGTCCACCAATGATTGGTTCGTACGGCGCCGTCGTACGAATATTTTCCGACAGAACGAATATTCCCCGATCAAAAGAATATTGTCCGACATAATATAATTTGCATGTAACATCCTTAACTTTTAACTTTATCAATTTAACTACCTACTGTTTCAGGAAAAAAAATATATATATGAAGAAAAAAATAAATTTTATATTTCATAAAATTCGGGGTCTTACAACCTCCCCTCCTTATGAAATTTCGTCCCCGAAATTGACGTACCTGGCATTTCGAAGAGGTAAGGATACATAACTGTGGTCACAAAATAATTGTTAGTTTAAACAAACTGACTCATCACTTCTTGTTCCTACATTCAAATCGATTCGTTTATATAACAAAATCTAATTTATGTAGGACACACTAGTGACTAATTCTATTCGTCTCTCACCTCCTAGTTCTAACCCCAGATCTCCATTAAAGATCATATCCCTAAGCTCTGATGTCAACTGTTACGCCCCCAAATTTGGGCCCACACAGCCCAAACTTGAGTCGTCAAAAGACTACAACAAAATTATTATAAGGTAGAACAACGTTCAACAATACAGTGTATAACAATACACAATTAAGTATTCACTATTATTATCACACTATTTTACAACGCGTGAATACTACGATGGCTATTCCTCAGACTCTCACTCTATTCCCCGGCTAGACTCAGCTACGTTCTCATCTCCTGTTGAAAACAATGGAACAAAAGAAAGGGTGAGCTCAAATAGCCCAGTAAAGAAAATTATGACTAAGATAATGACGAATAAATTATCATTAGTCTTCAACAGTTGAGTTCTTGATAGAATACAATAGACTACAAGGTTTGTATCAAAAACTACAGTTAAATTCTTAAATAATGTTCAGACCAATAATAGCAGCGGAATGAGCAATCTATTAGAAGAATAATGCAGACTATAGTGTCTACTCGCTTCTCTTTTTAGGAAAAACATCATCAACTTTTATCATCTGAAATACCATTAGTCAAGATAATATAATTCACAGTTCCTGGTCATAATCATGCAAATCAACAGTTCATCTTTGCACTACGGGCCAAAGATATTCAATAAAACACCAGCGGTCATGATTATACCAGATTCAGCCTTTAGTCATAATCATACCAAACAACAGTTCATCTATGCACTACGGCCCAAAGAGAACTTTCAATATAATACCAACGGTCATGATTATACCAGATTCAGCCTTTGGTCATAATCATACCAATCAACAGTTCATCTTTGCACTACGGGCCAAAGAGAACATTCACCACGTGCCATAAAAGACACCAAACAAATGTATCGCCTTTAACCTAGTATATCGCCTTTAACCTATCATCTGTTCAACAATTATATCACATCTGTGCCCCCGGCCACAGATATTCACAACAACTTGATTCTTGATGATTAATACAAATAACAGTGATACAAATGATGAACAGAAGAACAGGATAAACAATAAGTATCGGAAGTTTACTTTGTGCAGATTCAAATAATGTCCAAATTGCCAACATGATGTGGAGTAAAATTTAAAAATGATATTCAAGATCCACAGTTCAGAATAACGATTACAGTTCAATAGAAAGGTTCACATAAAATAGGAATGTTCAGTTGAAATAATGAAGTTCAACTATTATGGAACATATAATATTTTCAGGAATTATAGAAGCAATAATTCCATAATAAGTTTCAATTTAGGAGTATGAAAGAAAATAATATCCCTTACCGTAGCAGGTTTGATTAACAAAAGGTGAAGGAAATTAATACAAAGGGTTATTCACCAACAGGCGATAATCCGCGCCGTAAGTTATTCCCACAATTTAATAGAATTTGAGTACAAAGAGTTATTCACCAAACAGGCGGTCATCCGCGCCGTAAGGTTATTCTCAGAGATTAATAATGAATGAATACGAAAGGTTATTCACCAACAGGCGATAATCCGCGCCGTAAGGTTATTCCCATAATTTAATACATGGAAATAAATGGCACATCTTATGAGTAAGAAAGAAACAATATTATTTTCGAGAATCAAATAATGATAATCCCTTACCGTAGTAAGTTTAAATAATAGAATATGAAAGAAGATGATATTCCTTACCGTAGTAAAATTTAAGAGTGTGAAAAGAATGATATTCCTTACAAGTAAGAAAAAAAAATGATATTCCTTACCGTAGTAAGTTTAAATAATAGAATATGAAAGAAGATGATATTCCTTACCGTAGTAAGTTTAAATAATAGAATATGAAAGAATATGATATTCCTTACCATAATAAATTTAAGAGTGCGAAAAAAATAATATTCCTTACCGTAGTAAGTTTAAATAATAGAATATGAAAGAATATGATATTCCTTACCATAATAAATTTAAGAGTGCGAAAAAAATAATATTCCTTACCGTAATAAATTTAAGAGTGTGAAAAGAATGATATTCCTTACCATAATAAATTTAAGAGTGCGAAAAATATAATATTCCTTACCGTAATAAATTTAAGAGTGTGAAAAGAATGATATTCCTTACCGTAGTAAGTTTAAATAATAGAAGATGAAAGAATATGATATTCCTTACCTTGATATTGTGAAACAAGTTTATAGCCGAACAAATCCATCCTTGTTTGTAGCAGTAAAGAATCTGACTTTTGAGTCTTCTAAAGTTTTTAAAATCTCTTTATGTTTTTAAAACAATGTTACTCTCGGAAAGATAGACGGCATAGACTCAAGAATCACTCAATTCGGAGTTAATATGAATTAGTTATGAATTTTCAAAACTAAGACTGAAAATAGTGACGAAAATCAGAATAGGTTACGGTTTTTAGTATTTTAAAGCATGAAGATGATTTCAGATGACTTTTCTTCCTTCTTCAAAGTTGTAGAGGGCGAAAAACTGAAGAGACAGGCTTTTAATTCATTAAATTCTGACAAATAATGAATTTACTATGATTTTTCGAAAGAGTTACTGTACATAAGAAAATTCCACTCGGGAATTCAAAGAAGAATGCAAAAGATTTCAAAACTAGGAATGACTTAAGAACACTTAGAGAGAACTTACACAAAGAAGTATTTAGAGAGTAGAAGAAAATGTATGTAAGAATGTTATGAAAAATTTCTTAAGTTAAGTCATCTATTTATAGCCAAAAATCTTATCATAACCAAAATTTCCTAATTTAATCCAAACCATTCATTTCAAGATAATGTTTAATCCATACCATTCATTTCATCTTTTAAGATTTCTTTAATTTAAACCATTCATTTAAAGAGCATCTTTAAACTGCACCATTCATTTCAAATTATATATTATCTTTAATCTATACCATTCATTTAAATATCATCTTTTAATCTTCATCATCCATTTCAAATTCTATATTATCTTTAATCTATACCATTCATTTTACATCACCTAACTTTATATTATAAACAAATAACTTTATCAATTCAATTATTCAACAATAATTCACACTTATTCATTATTATGACTAATTGTTATAAATACAGTGTAGTTAGCTTTCTGAGTTAAATACCAAATCAATTAATAATGAAATACAACAGTTTAATCGACATCATAATAGAGATAACAATAATGCAGAAAGTATGTAAAAGAAAGCATACGTTACTTTGTAATGACAATTATTGATTCAATAATGTGAATTACTGTGTATATGCTACTGTGACAACTATCAATTTAATAACATGAATTATTGTGTATGTGACAATAAAGTCAAATATTGTACGATAACCAATTTATCAGTTCAATAATACGAAACACTGTGCAATGCCGTGTGCTACTGTGCAATACCGTGTGCTACTGTACAATACCGTATGTTACTTGTAATACCGTATATTACTTTCTTTTACCACCGGATATTTTAACAATTAAAAGTAATAGTACCATTGACCAATTAAAAATTGTTTATGTCATTTTCTATATCCGACATTTATTCTTTGTGGGGTCCACCTTTGTGGGGTCCACCAATGATTGGTTCGTACGGCGCCGTCGTACGAATATTTTCCGACAGAACGAATATTCCCCGACCAAAAGAATATTGTCCGACATAATATAATTTGCACGTAACATCCTTAACTTTTAACTTTATCAATTTAACTACCTACTGTTTCAGGAAAAAAAATATATATATGAAGAAAAAAAATAAATTTTATATTTCATAAAATTCGGGGTCTTACAATTAGTATATAATATATATGTATAAATATATTATATACGGATGGATGTAATGTGTATATATATATATATATATACTTTATAAATCTGATTTTTAAATAAATGCATGCAAGTACTGATTTTTTTTTTAGTTAATGAAATAAGCTAGATGAATTCTTAAATTTTGGGCCCCCCTCAGCTTTGGGCCCTGGGCGGTATCCCCGGTAGCCCTTGCCCAGGGCCGGCTCTGGGCTATACCGATGTTTCAACTTTACATAATCTTAAATTATTTAAAACATCTTAAACCTCTGTATCATCAACAAATCTTTTTTAATGAAACTGCAATCTCGTTTATGTCTTTTACTGTGTGATTTATGATATTGTTTAGATCTTGATTAAGTAAGCTAGCGACCATGAATTGAGATAATTTGTAGTCGCATTCTAGAAGTCTAGGTTTTAAGCATGAGAGTGTGCATTTGGGTTTGGGATGGGCTACTTCAACTTAAAGAAATGGTGTATTAAAGTACAAGTCACTCTTAGGATCATGTGTGAATGGTGGTATTACTGGGTATCGATTCTTATGTTTGGGTATCTATATTAGTAAACTCTGCCAGCGAATGATTTATGCTTTTAGCAGGTGACTTCTTGTAGGGTCCTTTAATGGAAATAAAAGTTGTTAATAATAATCTCCAATTTGATTGGCTTATATGTGACATATATAAAAAATGACACGTTTATAGTGGCAACACTTGTCAAGCTAGATATTGGATATCTGAACTGGTTTAAGTTAGTTCTTTTAAGCACAAATCGATTTTTCTGATGAACGCCGGTTTTCAAGCTTTTGTGTTTTTCTCATATATATGATGTCTTTCTCTATAAAATTTATGAGAGTTCTTATGTTTCCTGTATAAAATCTTTTCTCGTAATTTATAGTTGCTTCTTCATTGTTGAATTTGCCATTCTTTTTTTCTACTTGAAAGCTCAAGCAGATATAAATACTTGTATTCCTTTCTTTTCTTTATTTTAGCTTTACTTTATTTATGCAGTTGGTGCAAAAGTATGGAAGAGACAGCATGGCTTCGACCAGTTCGCGAGTTGTTGATTGTTAACTATGGTATATTGTTCTGAGACTCTCAGAGTATAGTATAAAAAAAATAATAGCTCTTTTCCACTAATAGAGACTGTTTAAGCATATCGATCAAGGTGTTTTTATTGTGTTAGGGTTAGGGTGTTTGGGTATTGCATATGGTTTCGTATGAAGTGGAGTGGATGACATTCGGTCTTCATGCCGTCCCAATAGCATAAAAAACGTGTTACTTTTTGTTTCATACGATTGTTCTTATCTTCTTTTCTTTACCACACTTGGCTCCCTAAAATATAATCTGTTGCAATCTTTGTGTCACGTTATGAACTTGTAGATTGTAGATTGCCTGTTCACTGAACCTAGTCTTCAGTACACGTGTTGAGGCTTCACTTGAGCTTATGAGTTTAAAGTTTCAATTCTTTGCGGACATGTTTTTGCTATTTTTTTCCCAGTATACTATATATTATATAGGGTAAATTTCTCATGACCACCTGAGATTGGATCAAATTCCCACTTAATCACCTGTTGTTTAGAAAACTACATTTAGATGCCTGAGTTTTTGAGGTGAAGTGAAAAAGTTACATTTTTCTTTTGAACTAACTGTGCGTGCAGGTGACTCGCCTAAAGAGCATGGATCAGGGTTGTAAAGGTCAAATGAGGCTAGAAATTGTCCAATTTGCCCCCACCATTTACATTGGTCCAATTTGTCCAATATGCCCCCACCACATCGTGCCGCATCAAGCCATAACCGAGATGATCAGACCTCGACCCAACTACCCCCAGACAAGATCCGAGCAGTCCCAATAAGTGAGATGCACTAGTAGGCCGGAAAAGGAGTATGGAAGGAGGAGGAAATCTTAGGTGAGCCCAATAAGGATCAAGGGTTGAAAGCAACCCAGAATCTAACAAGGAAGACAATCAAACGCTTACCAGATTACATAATCAATAGAACATAGAAGGTAAAACTCACTTATTATCCCTCAATAATAAACTCTGCATCACTTGATGATTCATAGAGAGGATTGAATCCATTGTGATTGTACAAGGAGTCCATAGGGGTAAGGGGAGAAGTGAAATAAGATGGTGAAGTAAAAGGTGTCAAAAATGGAGTCTCCACGTTGAGAACTAGATCACTCAAGCTCCTATTTCTTGAACCTTTTCTAGACTTGCCACCATCTTCAGACTCCAAATCTTCTTTCGTTTCCTCTTTGATGGTGCACAGAAATCTTGGTGGGCCTGAGAGATTTTGCAGCCTCAACACTATCTTCCTCAAATGGTCTGAGCCGCAAGTCCTTATTGTTGACCTAGTCACACTTCATCTTTTAGTTTTGATGATGATACTATTTTATGAGCTAAGTTTTTGTGAATCTTGTGCAACAGGTTTGGAATATTTATATCACAGTGCACAGCGAGAAGCTACTGGAATGCTCATTTGGAAATCAAGTTTTTTTGGTCTTTAGGAATTATGTAAAATCGTTGCTTTAAATATATTTCAATCAAAGCTCTAGGATGCATTTGCATAATTGCATTATAATAATAATAATAATAATAGTAAATAATAATCAGAACATAAATTAAATTAATTATGTTTTCATAATAATAAAAGTAAAAAGTATTTTTAAAGGGTGATTACCTTGTTTCCAAATAGCATGAGCAATTTCAATGGAAAGATGGCGTTAAAATATCCTATAGCCGAATTCATGGAGTTAAACTGTTAAAGATTATTTGATGAAATAAGCAACTAGGTATCGAAATTAAAGGAGCCAAGATCATGGAATTATGAAACTTTCCATGCATGCATGCTGCAGGTGATTGAGACAAAGGGATTATTATATTATATCAACTAAGGAAACATGTCTCACGGTAGCAATTTAGTCAAACGGCAAAACTGAAGATATTTTCATTATTTTGTTTAAACGGTACTCTATTGCCTTATTCGGCGTTGCTGGACAGAATGCTGAGATCACGCGTTGGACATTATCTGTTATTCCCTAAAACGATAACCAAGGCTAATCAATCACAACGGACAAAGTTTTTACAGTATATAAATATATGATGTATTTGTACGAAAGAGAGACTCATATATACAAAAACTGAAATAGAGTTTATTATTGTTATTCTCACGGTTTATCTTGGTCAAAAAGAATTCTGAAGAAAAACTACTGGACAAACCATTATATTCAGAACTCTTTCTTCGTTGGTTTATATCGGTGATATTCTTATACTTTTGATCATTGCATATAGTTGAGCTTTGAATTATTTTATATTAATAGCTTTGATCATAGTATTTATATTGTGATCATTTTTGTTCTCCTGTAAGTGTGTTGATAGACTAGGTTTGTGGTCTATCGGGTTTTTTATTCAAAACAGTGCTAAAGGGCTGTTATTACAAGTTTGTGAAAGCATAGGTGCTTGGGGTGCATAAGTGCACAAGGGGAGTAAAAGTGCTTCAGTGAGTATAAGTATTCAAAGGGTGCATAAGTGCACAAGATGAATTGTACAACTTGTCTTGTAACAGCGTTTGAACAATTAATAAATTGAGTATTCAATATCAATTGATATTTGAGTAGGTCAATAGAATAGAAAGTAGGGGCTGAACCACGTAAAAAATTTATTGTATTTTTTTTTATTGCTTAATTATCTTGTTTGGGTCATTGTTTTAGCAATATTTAAAATTGAATAATTATTTATAAAATATTGACTATTTACAAATTATTCATTACCAGTTAGATCATTAAAATACTGCAACAAAGTCGTTTTTCAAAGTAACAAATAACAAAACAGTTTTTTTGTCAAAAACAGTAAATCAGTTCTATAGTAGACTGTATTTCTAGAAATAGTAGACTGCATACTCAGCAGATTTTTCAAAAGTATAAAAATTGAATATCATTTGTCTCACGCTTATTCAACCCCTTTTAAGTGTGCCTATATAAATTTCACTTATTTGATTGTAGCCATCCCCAATATGTCTGTTATTGAACCTTTTCTTCCACCGTAACAAGTAGTAAACTTCAGCAATAAGAGCTAGTAAAAGACACCCAAAAAACAAGACTCAACGCAAGTCCTACACTAAAAGATTTCATCTATGTGTTGTTGGGGTCATATTTTTACCCTCAGCTTTCCTCTCTTCATCTTCTCTCTCTAAAACTGTCTCTCCTCGTCTCCAAAATTCACACAAATTTCAACCAAGTCCATTATGAAATTCCCCTAAAAACCACATAAACATCCACAATCATAAAGCTGGACAAACCCAATCAGTTCTTTCTGCGGAGATACAATAATCCTTCAATGATCAGACCTTCAAAGTCAACAACCCACTTGTAGACTACCTGAATTTCACAATCACAATCATCAAAACTGACCCTTTATCACCAAATCAAGCGATTGCTTGAAAACCTAACACCAACCCAGTTGAAACAATAGAAATGAGGATGGGTTTTCCGTTGCGGGATTTGGTTTCGGCGGTGTATAGAGAGAGAAGAACGACTTGAAATCGGGCGAGGGAAAAGCCAGTGATAGAGTGGGTCGGCCCCGGAGCCGGAGGAAGGGGAGGAGAGAGAGGGAGAGCTCTTCGAATTTGGGCATCCAAGAAGGGGCACTATTTGAGACATCCCAATTACTTGATGGGGTATTTGTAGAGTAGCTGATGTTCTTAACAGAGCAATTGAGGATGAGGGGAGGAGAGTGAGAGTGCGGTTGAGGAATGGTTTTTTGGTAAGGTTTTGGAGGAGGGCGGAGAAGGGGTGTAGATAGGCGGAGAAGAGGTGGTGGTTGTTGGATTGGTCAGGCGATTGGAGTTTGGGGAGGAAAAAGGATTCGGTGGTGTCCATTGATGTACAAAACCAAAAATGACGAGAGAAGAGATCTGTGAAGGAGAATAAGTGAATAGTGAAATTTATAATAATTATGCGAAGGAAAAATATGTCTTTAGTTATTTAAAGTGATTATGTTTAAACCGAAAGTATTTTTTTATTTCACTTTTAAAACTCGAGTGTTTAAATATAATTTTTTAGACAATATATGGTTAAGTGAGAATTTGATTAAATTTCATATGGTAAAAAATTTATCTTATTATATATAGCAACACGTATTTGCGTGTCTATATAGTTGGCTTGCGTGACCTCACAAATTATTTTGTGACATGTCTTGCATAGTTAATTAATTTATCTATTTGGAAAAAAAAAATTGAAAAGAGAAGATAAAAATAGATATCTATTTTTTTTTTTAATCTCATATTTAGACCTTTCAAAATAGACATTATGTGCTATAATAAAGAATTGAGGGGGAAGGGGGAGGTCACATCAATTTCCTATTTCTTTTCGTCTTTTGTTGTTTGTGTGCGTGTTTGTGTGTGTGAGAGAGAGAGAGATAAAGAGTGGAAGGTGGAAGTTGATTTGGGTGACGGGAGGGGGAAGAAGGGGGACAGGGGAGGAAGTGAGTGATTGGTCGATTTTTTGATTAATCTATAAAATTTCACATTGACGTGAGTAATCTTGGTTTTATCTTTGTTTATTGGGGAGGCCAACTTAAATCTTTTATAAGTTACAGAAACAAATTACATTTCTAAAACTAATATTGCATTGTAACTTTAGAAAGACTTAGTTTTAGGTTTCATCAGCACTTCCATATCGGGTAAAACCTAGAGAGAAAGACAAACATGCTCGTCAAATGACATAGGGTTTGAACATCACCAAACTTTTTGGACCTTCATAATTTATGGATTTAATTTCAAAACAGTTGCAGTTCAAGCAAAATGGTCGATTTGACACAAATTAGTAATAATGGCTCTTGTTTGTTATACATTACCTTGCTATTCCTTTTACTTTGCTATTGTTTTACACTTCTTATTTTTATGAAATGGTGTAGAGCTCTAACCTGCAAATAATGTTTGGCAAAGAATGTCCCTGCTGTAATTGTTTCTCTTTTTAATGCTATAACATATAAGTTTGGTTAAATATATACGTCAACAAATATCGAAATGGAACCGAAGGTTATGATACGGGGAGGAGTACACATTTATTGTTGTGCTATTTTGTTTAGAATCATATCAAGTATTTGGTGGTAGTAAGCAAATTTGATCAAAGTTCCAGTATTGTATTTTGAAACCACTGTATTCTATATCAAATTTCACCGTTACTAAAATCTCAATGGAGGGTTGTTTCACATTAAGTATCATTGGCATTTGTTGGGTTCAAGTTATTCTATTTACGATTATTTTAACGTGTGTGGTAAAGGTGGTTCATGTCTATATTATTCTTTCTTGTATCAGATAAATGTTGCATTTGACTTCATTTATTGCTTTGGTTTCTACAAGGTGCCTATGTTGATCCCGACAAGCCTTCAAGAGTTCCTCAAGACCAACGTGAAAAGACTACCCAACGTGAATGCGAGCTTCACTTGAAAAAATATGAAAAAGTAAATATCCTTTTGTTTAGGGCCGTAAATGAAGATATTCGAATCCGAATACAGTGATATTCATATCCGAAAAAAATATTTTATCCATATTCATATATAATTTAAAAATAGATGATATTAAAAAATATTTTAATTTTATAATAAGACCCGTTATTTGCTCGAGATTTTGATAACGAATATATGATATCCGTTATTCGATAAATATGTTAGCGGACGGATGTTAAATGGATATAAATATATATGTATCTATATTCGTATCCGTTTATTTACGAATATCTCTAATCTCTAATCGAATACGAATAATATTTTTTTATGTCGAATACGAATAATATCTGCTTTAAACAAATATAAACACAGACAAATATTCTATTTTTCGGTTACCATTTATAACCGTACTCTTTTTAATGATGCTTTACCAATTAATTCGACTTGTGATAATCATAAATTATTTTAAAAATCTTAAACCTCTAGCTCATCACCAAATCTTGTAAGGAAACTGCATATGTTGTTAATTTATTTTACCTTGCGGTTTTCAATATTGTTTAATTCTTAAATAATGAGGCATAGTGTCCATGAATTGAGATATGGTTTAGCGTATCAGTCGGTGCCGAACCGCAACTTTGACACGAATTATAAAATTAAGAATTATTCATGTAAGGGTAATTCTCGGCGGAATTTCGACAACTCGACGTAACATAGCAGTTTCGAACTAAATAAAGGAGAAATCACAGCGTAGCGGTTTCAGACTAAATAAAGGAGAAATCATGGCATATCTATATAGCACCTAATTAAGTATAATTTTAAAAAATAAATTAAAAAATGTACTTAATATATAATTAGTTGAGCTAAATTGTACTTAAATTATCATTAAATTGTACCTATATAGTACTTAGTTATGTACAACTTGACCAAAAAAATTGCACTTCAAATGTATTTAGTTAAGTTAAATTGTACTTAAATATACAGAACATGTGTGCTCAACCATTTGTGCTAAGAAAACATCAATATCAATTTTATTCAAACGAAAAATTGATTAAACATATTTGCGAGATGTCTGTTTTATCATTTGGACAATTTTATATGCACTACATAATATTTTTTGTGAACTTAATTGATTCATCTTGTTATTCTTATTATTTAGATTTTTTTTCATATTTTTTTTACTTTTTTTAAGCTCCTAACTAGCTAACATTGCGTATTAACCAAAATTGACACCAAAACCAATACCTAGTCAAAAAATAACTTTCCGAAACATAGGCGGCTTCCACGACTTTGAACCACGAGTAGCATTATCAGGTCAAAATGGTCTAGGTATTACTCCCAAGAGTATGCATTTTACTTTGGGACAGCTGACTTCAAATTAAAGAATAAGGTATTAATGTACATATTAATGATATGATCATGTGTGAATGGTGGTATAATATTGGGAATTGATTCGTATATTCAGGTATCTATGTCAATAAACTCTCTTTGGCGTGGGATTTTTATGCTTTTAGCAGGTGATTTTTCCTAGGACCCTCAGTTATTTCCAATTGAGATTTGATTTTCATTTGAGAAACATTAAATCACATGTTTATTGTGACGGACTCATCAAGCTAGCTATTGGGTATCTGCCCAAGTTTAAATTAGTTTTGTTAATAGACATCCCTTTCAGAACAATTTGATTCATGTTATCTATGTTGTTTTTCAAGATTTTGTGTTTGTTTCAAATAAGTGATGTGTCTTTCTCTATAAATTTTACGAGATTATATATGAAATATATACCTTTGTAAAATCTTTGCTCTTAATTTATAGTTTCTTCAATGATGAATTACTTTTCTTTTTTGTACATGAAAGCTCAAGTAGAAAAAAATGAAGGTATTTCTTTCATTTTCTTTACTTTTTTCAAACAGTTACTACTTAATATATGGAAGAGACAGCATGGCATCGAGCACACTTCGCGAGTTGTTGATTGATGAATGTGGTATGTTGTTTTGAAACTGTAAAATTTGAAAAAGTAATTTTACATCCGTACCACAAACATAGTCGTGTTTTGACTTATTGAAGTCAAGTTGTATAGTGTTAAAATTTTAAATTGATATAAATTCGTTTTATTTTATTTGATACCGTCTTAATTTTTCAAAATTATTAAAACGAAATAATTACAAAAGTTTTTGGTTTTAGTCTGTGTCAACTATGTTTTTCTTGTATTAAATTACTCTATCGAAGTTCAATCAGTTAGTAATAATAATTTCATTGTTAATCTGATAACTTTAAAATGCTTAGCTTCACTAAGAGTTCCAGAACTAAGAAAAAGTGATTTTGTAGCCCAAATCTAGAGTATTGTTTTGCAAAACTCAATTAATTTAATTGTATTATCCGTGATGAATTGGAAATGTCCTTATAATAATCTTGGTTGTTAATCCTTCCAAATCTAGATCATCTCATTGTTTAATTTAATCGTAATATTATGATAATCACATAGTATCGACTTTCTTTTTAGTAAATAAAAGCCGTCAATCCAAACAGTCCTGTGCTTTCCAGAGGTTGTGAACTTGTGGACTTCAGAAGGCAAAATAGGGCTCTTTGTTGAAGTGAGGAAGTAATAAAAAGGACAAATTTGCACGTTTTAAATGGTCCCAAATTTAGGATCAAGTTATTCTATTTACAGATATTATAACTCATTTGGTAAAAGGTGGTTCATGTCTACAACATTTCTTTCTTGTGACAGGATTATTATTGTGTTCGACTTTACTTTTTGTTTTTGGTTTCTGCTTAGGTGCCTATGTTGATCCTGACAAGCCTTCAAGCATTCTGAAGGAAGGCGTTACAGGCCTTCCCAATTTCAGTGCTAGCTTCACTTACAAAAATTTGAAGAAGTAAATATCCTCTTTATAGTAACGCTGTGCCGATGTTTCAACTTTACAAATTGTAAAATATCTAATAAAAACTTAAACCCTAGTTCATCACTGAATATTTTTGTCAAACTGCAAATCTTTTACTATGTGACTTACGATATTGTTTAGATCTTTGATAAGTAGGTATACTGTCCTTAAATCAAGATCATTTGTAGTAGCATTATCTGGTCAAGCGCTAGATGTCTTTAAGCGTGAGAGTTTTCCATTTGAGTTTGGAATGGGCTACTTCAACTTAAAAAATGGGGTGCAGATGTTGAAACCACTCCTAGGACCATGTGTTGAATGGTGGTAATACTGGGAATCAATTCTTACGTTTGAGTAGTATGTCCTTGTAAACTCTTTGCTATTAATTTATAGTTGCTGCTTCAAATATGATATTTATTACTCTTTTATCTACATGGAAGCTCAAGCAGACATCAATACATGCATTTCTTTCCTTTTCCTTATTATAATTTTACTCTATCTATGCAGTTGGTGCAAAAATTTGGAAGAGACAGCCTGACTGCGGCCGCAAATCGCGAGCTGTTGATTTATAAATGTGGTATGTTCTTCTGAAACAATTAGAGTATAATTTTAAATTAATAACGCTTGCTTGCTCCATCACACAAAAACGTTCCATTATGGCATTATGGCTTGATGAAGTCAATTTAAAATCCTAAAATCATAATTGCTATAAACTCACCTATCAAATTTGAAAATTTGATATAATTTCGTTTGACTGTACTAATACAATCCTAAGATTTGTAAACTCCATTAAATCTACTACTTATTAGTTATTACAAAAGCAGACTTGAATCATATAACTTCAAAATTCTGGGATTTAGAGAATTAATTTTAAAAAATTAAAATGGCACTCTTTGTGGGTCAATTAAATTTAAAAAGTCAAAATGACACTCTTTGTGGGAGTAATAACAAAAGGGAATATTTGCAATTTTTACATGATCCAAACTTGTTCTCAATTCACACATAATTTCCAAATCATCAAATGTCCCTTAATCATCAAATTCCCTAAATCCCAAGAACACATAAAAATCGCAAATTTGTAATCCCTAATCAGATAAATATAATTCTACTGCTGGCTATTTTATTCATCTTGGACCACATGGACTTGCTGAACTATTAAATGCTTTGCATATTTTCTGACTTATTCCTCATCCTCTTTGTAAGTGTGGTTCTATCTGTATTGCCATCCTCCTTGTAAATGATCTATCTATAAGTGTGAATATTTCAAATATTGGAAATCCTACCATTTCATTTTGGTAGTTGTAACCATTGTCAGAAAAGATATACAGTCACCCACTGTGTAGCATATGAGTTTATGTATCTTAAACTATGCTTCTAATTCCTTCAAACTTGAGCATATTGATCTGCTTTATTTTTTGGGTATTGTATTTACGCTCATTGCATCCGTCCCAATAGCATCAGCAACATGGTAGAAATTTCTTTCATTCCTTTCGTTTGCCCCAATTTGCTCCCTAAATATAAGCTGTTGCATGTTTTATGTCATATTATGAAATTCATGATCGTCTGTACTCTTTTCATTGTGTCGTGTTACTAGGTATGAAAATATTTTGTTTTTATGATTTATAAGTGAGAGGATGTACCAACTACTCTTTCTCCTATTTTCACATAATAAGATTTTTTGGGAAATGGTAAAAATGTATTTTTAGGAGACATCCCAAGATTAATCCTCACGTCCTGCTTGGAGTGTTAGTGTGTGTGTGTGTGTGTGTTAAGATTGAGAGAGAGAGAGAGAGAGAGAGAGAGAGAAAAGGACGGGGGCGGGGGTGAGGAAGGGTGAGAGTAGTATTGTTTTTTTTAGTGGTTGTGGAGGCTAACTTAAATGTTTTATAAGATTAGGAGAGCAAATTATGTTCCTAAACTTTTGTAAATTATAAAGGATGTAGTTATTTATTTTTATTATATGGTATGGATAAATATTATTGGATAGAGTAATTTATTTTTATTTTTTGATTTAATAATTGAATGATATGGTTGGTCAATGTATTATATTTATACTTATATTTTAATGATAAGAAAAGTTTAATGTTAGGTAAGATGATCCCTATAAGAAATTAATTTTCATATAAATGTACTTTATTCAAGTAATAATTAAATCATTCTTATACCCGAAATTGTAATTATATTTATACTGTAATAATACTAACAATTTCAAGTTAGGTTGAAAGATCTTTGTGAGACACTTGCTTTTTTCTATCTTAGTCGTAATAAAATCTTACTTAGCCTCACATTATTTACGAATTAATAAATTTTTGGTAAGATGGTCTTATGATTGTTTACTTGTAGAATTATATTGTTAATTCTTGTTTTTGACTCGTTTATTAGTAACAAATTAATATCAGTTAATTGTGATTGTTGTCTTATAGGACTTGGCTGAACCGGAAACCGGACGAATAAAGTTGCGATTTTAATTATAGATATATATTAGAAATTTTTTAGCCTTCTATTTTACCATTATTTTACTCTATGGCATTGGAATATATGTAACTTTAAGTCCATAAGATCAAAAGTGATACATAAATATCCCCTCTGTTTTATTTGATTGTGATCTGTTTGTTCTATTTGCAGGTCTGGGTGGTGATTTTGACAAACCTTCTCCAAAATAACCCACTTACAGTGACCGTAAGCCGGCCAGTATGCCTAGTTGCCTTTGTAAATTTTGCGCACAGTGAAAATACATTTTGCTTCTATGCTTGCATTTAAAATAATAAGTTGGAGTGAAATCAATATTTGCCAAGATGATCTAATTATGAATGATTGGTTGCCTTGTAAAGTTTTATTACTAATATTTGTTTTGGACTCCGTAACTGATAAAATTGGGGTATTAATCATTCTGTTGGACCATTATTTTAAGAGAATTGATATTAAACAGGATGGGTGCAGGGTAATTTTTGATTCTTTGACAATTTTATCCTTATTATAAAACTGATTCATTACAGATTTTTTTTTTTACCTTCTTTCTTCCCCCTCTTTCTTCTCTCCTTTTCCTCCTCCTCTCTCTAGCTTTCGGGTAATTTTTGAATCTTTGACAATTTTATCCTTATTATAAACATGATTCATTACAGATATTTTTTCACCTTTTTTCTTCTCTCCTTTTCCTCCTCTTTCTAGCTTTCATCATCTGCTGCTTTTCTTCAAACTAATTTTTGAGGCATAAATGTTGTAAAAAATCACCAGTGTTGTGAATTTCAACTTGTCTTTCTGAGAGATGAATGTTGAGAAACATTCATCGCTTCATATCACTGTTACAGTTCACACGCGCACACCAAAGTTTTAATTCTTACTTTGGAGCTCTTTAATTTATGAAATTTTAGATCCATGAAATTGATTACGAAAAATGTGTATTAGGAAAGAATTGACGAGGGGGCAAGAAACAAATGGTTATAGTATATGATTATTCTAGATTTAAACTCCATTAATGGATGTGTGAGAGAAAATAGAGAGAATTGGTCTTTTAGAGAGGGGTATTACATACACTGGGATTCCTTGCCTTGAAAAATAGTTTTGTAGGATTCTTTTGATCCACATGCTGGAAAGAGAATAGACGATGGAAAAGAAAGTTTTGTTTGTGCCGGGCTCCCTTTTACCCAAAGGTTAAGATCAAAATTGTCAACAACAAAAAAAACCTGTCATCCATTTGGGTTATATTTCGGTCATATTGCAAAGATGGACTTCTTATTTTATTAACGGGCTTATTATTATTTGAAAAAGAAAAGATTAATTATCTCAATTTGATAATTTATCTTTATTTTTGATGAATAGAACTTAAATAAAATTATCGCAATTTTAAGTTTTAATAAATGGTAATGTAATTTAGATGATTTTTTTTTGTTGATAATTTTAATTTAAACGATTATCCTCCTTATCCCATCCATGTTGATATCCATGTAGGAAGGGAAGTTTAACAGTACATTAATCCAATAACGGAAACAGAGTAATAAGGAACTAATTTCATTCATATATCTCAGTAAAAACTAATTTCATTCATATATCTCAGAATCATGAACATCAACTCAAAAAAGGTAAAACCTCAACCTCGAAACATCATCAACATCAACCCAAAAAAGAAAAACCCTCGAAACATCATCAACATCAACCTAAAAAAGAAAAACCTCCAAACATTACTCATAGAGATAAAACCCAAAAACCTCCAAACATTACTCATAGAGATAAAACCCACCAGAACAGAACATCAACTAAAAAAAACCCTCCATCAATAGCAGTCAATCATCCCCACCACCGTTTCCGTTTCCACCACCGTTTCCGTTTCCATTGCCCTTGCCTACTTCTCCCTCCTTTGTTCCCCCAATTTCTCCCTCCTCCCCGGATTTCTTCACCATTTTTGGTCCAACCGCAGCACTAGGGGCGCCAATGGAGAAGTGCTCCAACAACTTGTCCATTCCTATGTCGATCCGTTTTAGCAGAGTTTTCTCGGTCGGAACTTCAGGCAGTTCATATTTCAGCTTGACTCCGTCCACAGCAGCCCTTAACCCCTTTTTCTTCCACAGAGCCAAAAAAGCGGAAATATTCCCCGAGGTATCCGCGAGGAGGTGGGTCTTTGACAATATATCAAAGACATCCACCTGCAGCATTTGTCCTCCATCTCTTTCATAATCGGATGGATGGAGATTGATCTCCATTGTTCCCCGATTCACACCCTCATTCTTCTTTAATATTATATTATATTTCGTGGTAAATTTTAAGAGCCTAAGTATAGCAGCTTTCGACATTTCTTCTACTTTTTCTTTTCTTTCTATGCGGAGAATGTGTGAAGGAAATGAATGAGTTTTATGCTCTATATATACAAATAAAATAACGGGTCCAGCAACATTGTTAGAGACAGTAGAGAGAGGTGACGGTGGTACTATCACACTGCCCTTTCATTCTTGCACAGCAAGTTTTTTTTTTTTTTTTTTCTGTTTTTTTTTCTTTTTTAACTCTAACTATTAGACCAGAGCCCATTTTCATTTATATATATCCCTCACTGAGGCTGAGGCTGAGGTGGGCGTGTTATTGAATACCCCAACCCAAAGCCAAAGCCCACTGCTTTAGAAAAAAGTAATCAGCTTTCTTTGCTAAAACAACTAATTACATGGGTATTACTTGACACCAGATAGTCGTAAGTAGTAATAGATAACAACCATGTCTAGTAAAATTCTTTCTCAAATATTTCTCTTTCATGCCACTCAAATTATCAATTTCATTTATTTTTCTGGTGTCTGTCCATCCCTATCAAAAAATCCAACAACAATAATATTTTTAAAGTGGGATTATTAACCCAAGAACGAATACATACATACATACATACATACCACTTTAAAGTGGTGACCACAATTATCAACATAGTTTATTCACAATTTGTTTAAGGAAATTTTGTTTTGCCCCAGTGAATATTGAGTGAGTAGATAAACTTCTACTAATAACAGATAGATGGCAGTGGCCTAAGATTCTCACATTTACTTGCATAACCAATAATTCTTTTACTAAATTTAGAACTGTATAAGAGTCACCTTAATATTAAAAAAAATATTATCACGTCATCATTATCAAACACATAATTAATTTATTATTACTATTAGAGGTAAACAGTAAACAAAAATATAACTTTAACCTTTAAAACAAGGAGAATTTAAAAAATCAAATTAAATTTTCATTGTTTGTGTTATAAGATTTTACAAATTAGCTACGATCACATTCAAATGAGATTTTTATTTTGTACGCGTGTGGACGATAATTTCATTATCAAAAGTAGATATATTCTTAAAGTAAATTATGCTCTTTTTGTGAAAGCATCGACATTCAAATGCAGACTTACTACGGGCCAGAATTATGCAGTCATAAAAACTGATGTTGAACCTAGGCCCGGCACCTGATACATTTCAAGCCCTTTGGGTTGGGCCCTATTTTATATTTGAGTGATGGACATAATAAATTAACTTTATTATTGCCACGAAGCCTCGGACTTACAAGCATGTGGGTGTTTTCCCTTGTATAACACTTTTCTTATTTAATTTTTCCATGTAAACCTTAATAAATTAGGTCCCAACCCATTTGGTTTAAAAATGTGGATGCAATGAATCTTATAAATTATAGGAGCCAGGCCAAGGTTATCAAGCATGCGGGTGTTCTTCCTTTGTAAACCTCAGTAGATGTATATTTGTTCAACATCTAACATGCTGTCATCTATCAGCCCTATTGGGCAAAAAATGAAAATGGAGGGGGAAAAAGAGTGAAAACTATAAAGTTGCTACTTGAATCTACGTAGTTCTGATGTTACCCAGATATCAATTCGGATATTAGTACACATTGACTGGAAAACATCATCCAGCTGAAAAACCTCATCTTTCATCAAAAAAGTAGAAAATGGAAAATCTTGTGAAAATGAAAGTAACAACAATGTACAATTAATTGACAGTCGCGAAAATTGATATTTTCATGAATAAAATTTAATTTTTTTACAAATTCTTTCTCACATAAATATAAAACTTATTTACTATTCGTGTGAAAAATACTTTATAAAAATATCACATTTACTTGTAAAAATATCAATTCTCATAAGTAAACCACACACTAATCTCCCCTCGCCCATGGTTGCAATGAATTAAAAGTACCATCAAAAAATATATAAAATATCTTCACGTTCTCCCTAGAATTTCATTATTAAACTAAACGTGAAACATCATAAACATATGTACTTAATGTAAGTAAATGATGCTCTTTTAAGGATCAAAATTCAATCACATCTTTCATCAACTCTTCAAATTGAATAATCAATATTATTATTATTTTTTGCTAGTTTAAACGCACATCCTTCCTTAGGCACTGTCAAGATTTGAACTCTCACCCTCTACTTGATACATAAGGGAGGAGGATAATTATTGGGCCAAGACCCTTTGATTTCAATATTATTGCCATATAATAAAATTAGTTTTTTTAATACTAATAAACACATTGTATTTTATGAGTAATTAATAATAGTATAGTCTTAATATCATCATCCTAAAAGGTTTATATGTGATCTAATAAGAACAAAGAGGAACTTTATTCTATGCTAGCTTGTGAATTTTGGATAGAAAAAAGAAAGGAGAAAATTTAAATTAGGATAAAAAAAAAAAGTAATAGAAAACTTATAAGTATTATTTTATGTGTTTGTAAATTTATAAATGGAAAAAAAACACTTAAACTTTAAATATAAATTACTACTTTATTTTTATATTAATATTCTTGTGTTTGTAAACAAAGAGTAATGTAGAAACTATAAAAAAATAAAAAATAAAAAAACTATTTAAGACTCCTTCAAATCAGCCCTTTACTTTTTAAGTGAAAATTTCGCCAATTTTTTTTTTTTGTTTTTGTCTTTTCCTTTTGCATCCCCTAAAATACTTACAAACAAGACAAATGAATTTAAACTTATATTTTCATTCATTTATATTATTTTCTTTTTGTTTTAAAACTTAAACACAATATAAATAAAGTATAATTTATTATCTTTTCTACAATATAATCTGTATTACTTAATTCTTATAACATTATTTTTAAAAGTCCTTTATTTTAAAAATGTATTTCAAACTTTGGAACGATAAAATATATTATATTTAAATTTTATTTACTTCACTCTTAACTTTTTTAATTAATTTTTAAAAAAAATCATAAAAATAATTTTGCCTACACTAAAATCAAATTTTGGATCCGCCATCAAAAAGGAGAAACTAATATTTTACAAGAGATGATAATGAAACTCTCACGAAAAGAAAATAAAAATTAATCATCTCATGAAAAAAAAAGGCTAGATTTATTTTTAAGAATAACACCTGGGATTAAATTATTAATCTCAGGACCCTTGTTTGTTTAAAAAACACAAATTTAGGACTTTTAATCCCGAGATAACAAAATGACTTAGATTAGGAGACTATTTAATAACATGCCTAAATGCCTATCATTTGAAATTAAAATTTTTTACACAAAATTAACCTTTACATTTTTTTTAAAATGTTCGGTGCATCTTTTATATCCATTGGACCATTAATACTCACACTACAAATAATACAATTTTTTTGTTATTACTAAAACAAATATAATAGTCAAAAAAATAAGTATTTATCCAATTCTTTAAATAATTTTAATCAAAGCAAACATAATATAAATTTATTTTAAATTATCGCTTGAATAATTTTATTTTAAATAATGTATGACAAGAATTATTTAATCTTAAAATTAATAGTCTTAAGATTATAATCTAACCATTAAAATATAGTCAAAAGACTATAATTTTTACAAACATGTGCGTGCATGTTGGTGTAATTTAGTAACAAATCTAAATTACCGCCACTTAGTTTTGGAAACAAAATCATGAGAAATACGCTATGTTGAAAGCAACTTTAAACTTCTTTGAACCTCTGCACAAACGATTTAATTTTGATGAAAAAATTCGTTTTAACTTTTGTTTTGGTATAATTCCTTTAGTTTGACATTTCAAAACTCATTTGATTTGAAAGGATAAAATGCACTTGAATGACATTGATTTGAAAAGATGTCATTGATTTGAAAAGATGTCTTAATAAAATCGTTTTTGAATGGTATTTTGAAAATCATTGCTAAAACAATTTATTGTAATTTTTGTATTGATAAAACGCTTTTAGGTGAAGTTTTGAAAAACATTGTTTGTAAACCCTTCAACAAATAGGAATCGAAGTCCTCTATTTCTTCCAATTTTAACTTATTGGATCTAATACACTAAGTTAATTCAATTTTATAAGATCTTTATCACCTTTAGTTTGAAAATCGTTTTTCATGTCGAAAGATAAAATCGACCAATCACAAATGTGTTTGAAGCTACCCACATGTAAGTCATTTCAATAACCCCAAACACAACATAAAATAATATACACCATTATGAGGCCTTAAACGCGACTTTCGAGATTCTCGACATCATTTTAAGGTCCGAGATCGTAAACATTACAAACGCAAAGATCGTCCATTGTCATAATTCCATCAATATCTCTTAAATTGACATTTAAGGGCCTTGACTTCCTTCATAGGCTCACATAACGAAAATTAAAATAAGTCATAAAAAAGTCAAAAGTAATAATATTAAAAACGTGGCAAAACGATAAGTCAAAATGCAATTAGATCCACGCAATTGTGCGAATAAGATTTAATCGACTATATATCCCAATTTAGTTATCAGTGCATTCCATTGAGTGGAGTCCTGTGCGGCCAATATGAATTTTTAGGTGTCTACAATATGAATGTAAGGTATATGGGTGACCTATAAATCAAAATGAATCAACTCCCAAGTAAAATAATCGATAAAAAGGAGTTCAAAATCGATAACTTAATCAAGAGGATATCATCGGATGATTATAAGGAGATTGCATTCATGAGAAATCCTCTCTAACCACTCATAATCGCAATAGCTAGGATCCTAACATCTCTAGAGATGATCTAGGATGATAGGAGAGCCTCAATGAAAAATTAATTAGAAAACAAGTCCCACAAACAACAATTTATAAAATACACTAGATCTCTAAGCTAGATCTGTACAAAAATTACATAAAGATTGAATCTTTCACTTCCCAAACACAATAATTAACAAAAATGCACAATATCTATGTTAGATCTATGCAAAATTTAAATAAAGATTGAATCTTTCACCTTGGGAGTGTTATATTTATCCTCCTTGAGCATGAATCTTGAAGGCTTGGATCTAAATTGGTAAGAAATTTGATAAAAATTGCTAGATCTAGATGGGAATTAGAAACGTTTCTCTCTCTCTCTCTCTCTCCTCTCTCTCTCTCTATAGATAACACCTAATCTCTCTTTAAAAATGCTTCTCTTACAAAAAATGGCTTTTTCTACAAAAAAAAATGACTCCTCTTTTAAAAATCAGCACATTCACGTCTTATATAGGCAGCTAGCTTGGCCGCAGGTCCATCCACGATTGGTCGCAGGTACCCCTGCGGCTGGCTAAGGTGTGGCCCACTTGCCTCAATTTTCGTGCCGCAACGTCGATTTTTCGTGGGAATTACGTCAAGATTCGTTAAACAATGTGTTTAAGACCTTGACTCCATTACTAGGCTCACAACAATCAGTATATCAAAATTTAAAAACAAAATTTAAAATATTGGAAAAAGGCTCCCAAAGACCCTAATCCATAGATCGCATAATGAATTCTACATTTCGAGGGACTATTACATATCGATGAGATCTAGCAAAAGGATCTAAAATCTAGGAAATGAAATCCATAAATTTAGAATTCCATAGATCCGACGATGACATAATCGGGATCTAATCAACAATATATCCCAGATTAGCTAGCAGGATATTCTATTTGCGAGAACTCCTAGGTGGCCAACAGGTGGGATCCTTTCACCACTAGATATGAATCTAGGGTACATGGATGATCTATAAATCAACTTCTAAATAAAATAATCAGTAAAAAGGAGTCAAATATAAGAAGATCGATAAATTAATCAAGAGGATATCATCGGGTAATTAAGAGGAGATTGTATTAATGAGAAATCCTCTCTAACCACCCATAATACCATAACTAGGATCCTAACATCTCTAGAGATGATCTAGGATGCTAGGAGAGCCTGAAATTAAACAAAAAACAAATACATCCCCAACACAACAATATACAAAATACGCAAAATCTGTGCTAGATCTAGAACCATTGAAGGGGAATGAGAAATCGCGGCTTCCCATAACTGCATGAAATAGAATTAGCAAGACATAGACAGAGTTCTAAACTTATCTTCTTCTTTTTCCAATGGAAAACAAAACATTTGACTAACCAGTATGCTGTCTTCCAGAAGTTCATCTAGGCTATTATAACTGATCCCACTTTGTAAAATGGGCAGTAGCATGTTGTAACACGTAGGTGACTGATAACCGAGCACAACAACAAAATTCTTCAATGCAGCAAGAAGCTGAATCTGCAAAAGGTTTTCACAAGAAGATTCCTCCCATACCTTGGAATGAAAGGGTACTTTCAATCAGTGTAAAAAAAATGCGATAAAATATATCCATCATATGTTAAACAAAGAACAATTATAAAAAAGAATTAAGAAGAAGAATAAAAACAAGAACAAAGAACTGAAGAGGCAAATATGATGCATTCCACTTTTTGGAGTAACTACAAGCGAAATTACAAAATACACCCATTTAAACTAAATTAATGAAGTCAAACGTCTTTGCTAATTAACGAGAAAGCTCTTGTCCACTGGCTTGACTCTAAAACTCAGCTACATGAATTCTCTTCGTTTCTTTTTCTATTAAAGTAACTCAGCTTCTGGGAAAAAAATTTGACTACCAGAGCTTCCTAAATGAAGTAGCTGTTTCTAATTATTAGAGGTTATTTGAACCATAATTCACTTTTATTGATCAGAGTATATATCTACACTATCTATAAATTCTAGATGACTAGTTTTATTAGAATAACCTCAATTATGTCTTCTAATCTTAGCACAAAAAAGGCGTGTAGGGGAAATACATTGATTAGGTAGTAATTTCATACACACATTTACACATTATATATTGTTCTGAACATCTGTTTCATAGGTTATAGTTTTAAACTGACTTCTCTATCAAACCCAAAACAATAAATTTAAAACACAACTATTTCATAACACTAGATCCCCATAGAATACTATCTTGAAAATGTAAACCTGAAATTAGCATATGGGTTTTGCCCCTTTGGGCGCATTTCTATGTATAATGTGCTTACATAAAAAGTACTCCCTCCGTCCCATATTAAATGCCCACTTTTCCTTTTTTATCTGTCCCAAATTAATTGCTCCATTTCTAAATTTGTATTATTTTTGCTCACTTTTTTCCAAGTATACCCTCCACAATTTCTAGATACAACTATTTAGTTTATGGGAAAATGAAACTATAAACAACTTGACCTAGAAAAAATAAAAAGTTGACTAAATGCTAATGTTAATTATGTGAACATGAGTATGTAAAACACTGAAATTGAAACATACTTGCATATTGAATGAAAGAGAATGAGTTGGAGATATTAATTTAATAGGGGTATATTAAGAACAAAATTATTACCTTAACCTGTGTGTCATTTAAAAAGTAGGCATTTAATATGGGACGGAGATAGTAAAATATTATAAAAGATCATGACTTCTATGTGATCGTTTGGTCACTTGGCACACTACAAGACCAATACGATCTGAAATATACATATTTGCTTCGAGTGGATAGGTTCGCATCAACATCACAACTTAGAATAGCATATATTTCCTCTTTAAGCACAATAGCCATAGTAAAGATTCTCCTTTCCTGTTGGGCACTACATTTAGTTTGTACCACACCAAAACAGACTAACTGCCAAATTCTCTTTAGAGCTGAGTTTCACAAAGTGATTGCAAATATTTCCCTTTTAACTATTTAACCGTTTTTAACATATATAATAGTACAATATTCGTGCAATATTTGTAATTCACCTGTGCCCTTATATATGAAGATTTTAATAATATTTCTTAGTGGGGCTGTGGGGATTAGTTGCGACTTGTCAGTTTATAGTTTGTTGCTTCCTAGATCCCTTGGGATGCCAAGTGTTTGTCTCTCTCTTCTTTTGGTAATTTGTCTCTTCAAACTTATTTCAAGTTAGCTATCAAATCGCAAGATTAATAAATTAAATTGACACTATCACACTACCAACTCAAGACCACATCCAAATTTGAGGTTGAAATCACTTTTAATAGGTGAACCTCAACAACTTCACGACTTCCCATGGAGTCAGATTAGATAATTTGACAAGGATATCACAGGATACAAATATGATAAAGTATATACTTGGAAAATTGTATTGAAGTCGATATATCCCGACTCCATGGAGTTTAGGTTAAAAGAAACCTGTCGTAAACAATTAGACTCACTTATGTGGCTTAATACTGATATTGTGCAGAATTAAGAAAGGTAAAAATCAATAGGGCTTTGAAACGGACCAAGTAAATGTTACCTTCTGTTTGGTTGAGATCTATTGTGGTAAGGGTTGAGCATTGGAAATAAAAGTGGAGGTAATAGATGTGTTCCTAATTAATTAAGAAAAGGTGCTCCCTCTGGATACACAAAAATCTATCCTCTTATGACTGGAAAAGTGGAAATAAAAAACTACCATAAGCTGTCATTATTAGAAGAAAGTCCTTATGCAAATACGGTCCCTGTTGCAGGAGTGATGCAAGTTCACAATAGATGAAGCAATAAACGGCAAAATAAGACATCAGCAATTTATACCTTCGAGTCGAACTCATGAACTTCCTCTACTAATTTAAAACATGAATCCCAACATATTGGAAGAAGGTCAGAAAATTCCTGCTCTGAGAAAGTTGCGTCTCCAACATGAAAATACAAAGACTGGGACACTGCTAGCTGAAATAGTAAAGGAACAATGTCAGTGAGTAAAGGGGATTGACCGTTACGAATTTGGACAGTGAAAAAATGTAAGGGAACTGAAGAAAAAATGGGAAGTCTTGTGATCTCTACAACATACCCTGACACATATGTTGTTGTCCTGAAGCAATCTAATCAAAGCACAGTAAACTGCTCTTCTGGTGTCATCTTTAATCTGTTAAGAAGCTAGCATCAATACTAGGAATATTTAAGCTAGCTATAAAGCAAAATTATGTAATCAAATTGATTGGACACATTTGTCTTGTCAAAAAAGAAATTGAAACATCGAAAGAAAAACATGATAAGATTGTCAGGCACTCTCATTCTGCTCTTATGTCAAAGTATTATTGGCCACTTCTGCAAATAGAATGAGTTACTAAAAAAAAGTTGCGTTGTCGTCTGTGTATATATTTACTTCTACGATAACACAGACGAAAACAAGCACGAAAAATGTAGCAATTCTCAAAAATATATTAGATGAGATGATCATTACTGAAGAGGTATTAGATGGACCATGATTCCTTCTATGCCAACAACTGCACTAAATATGTATGAGCAAATAGGTAGAATTTACTTTATTAAAAAGGTAAAAAAAAATTGAACTACATTGAAAAAATTAAATATATAAATAGCCTATATAAAAAAGAAACACTAATTTACAAATGCATGCAGTATAGGATGGCATTTTCCTTTTTCCTTTTTTTAGAACAAAGCATATCGCCATTTCATCAATGATAACTTTTTGAGAGTTACTAAGGTAACATGTCTGATCTGCTGATCAATTCACCAGAAATCCCACTTTGACTATGACAATTCCATTAAGATATAAAATATAAACAACAGAAACTGCCAATGAGCTACTTGAGTCTTACGTGACAAACGTACCTACCCAAATGCAAACATTAGTATTATATCATTTACATATTACATCAGCAACTCACCTATAATTTTTTAATATTTCAATTGACATGTAAATAAATCTTCCTTTTTAAAATTTTCAAAAGATTCATAATTTAGAGTACTATTTCCTTGATATTGTGAAATCTCTAAAAGGAAAAAAGTATTAATTGTTACTAATAAATACTGTATTAATGTAGTAGTAATACTAGGATTCTACCGCCTATTATGCAAATGTTCATAAATAATGAATAGAGATGAGCATGTGTACATAACACCAAAAAAAAACACAAAGCCAGCAAAATTTGTACATTAACTCAACAAAGTAAGACATCCCATCAATATTTTGCACCACACCAACTAAGCCCAACAAAGAGAAAAATGGCTACGACTCTCTCTCTCTCTCTCTCATGATCTCATTGTCTAAGAGAGAGGAATGGAGAAGATGACAACCGGGTACTTGTATTAGAGTATTATAAATAGGGTTGTAACCTGTTATTTTAGATAGATTGAATTATTTGAGTAGTGTAATTCTCTGTGTGAGAATATCTCTGCATGAGACGGTTCCCCACCATTTTGGTATCAAAAGCCCCAAAATCTTAACCCTAATCATCCTCCGCCACCACCCAAATCAAACCCTAACCCAACTCTTTTTCTGCCCCCACCTAAAACCCAAATTACCCCTACTGTCAAACACACACAAACCCTAATTCCCAAACACAGCCAGAAATCAACCCCATAACACCATACATACACTGACCGCAGCCCTAATTTCAGCCAGAAACCTAGTCAGACAAAGCCCAAGTCGCAGGCCCAAACCGCAGCCAACATAGAGAAAGAAAAAAAAATAATAGACGAAAAAAGAGAAAACAAACCACCAATGGCAAAACAACTACTCATAAGACTTTGAGTGCATGAGGTCTTTGGTTTCAAATGTTAAAATTATGCTCAAACTGACAATAACAACAAAATAATAAAGGAAACAAACCTATGAGATAGCCTACTGTCGCCGCCCCGTTGCATCACCAGTCGCCACCCTGTCACAGTTGCAGCCTGCTGCCGTAGACTACGCCTCCTGTCGCCTTTTTTTCTTCGCATCGAAATTGAAAGAAGAAAGGAAAACAACGGGAGCAAAGAAGAAAAGAAAACGAGAAGAAAAGGGAAGACGAAAGCAACTCGTCTGCTGAAAACAAAGTTATCTGATCTGTTGACTAAATATCTTGAAAAATTACAGTTTAATCCCATGGTTTCATCAAGTTTTAAAATACCCCCTGAATTTTCAAATATTTACATATTCACCCCTACAATTTTATATTTTTATAATTTAGCCCCTAAATTTTTATTAATTTCATATCAGTCCCTGTACTTTTATTTTCTGCAGTTTCAACCCCTTCATTTTCATTACTTTTTAGTCTAGCCCCTAAAAAAAAAGAGGAAAACACACACACACACACACACACACACACATATAAGTATATATATTTCTATTTGCTAGAAGTATGGTGAATGCCGGAGAAATTAACGCCAAATTTGAAGCTTATAGGTTACAACAAAATGAATGTGTTAAACGAATGGAAGCTTCAGTGGCACAACTTAATGCATATGTTCATGCGCTTGTAGCAAAGGTAGAAGATATTTTGAAAGGCAATTTCGCTCGACCTTTAATATTCGTCCAAAATCGGAGTGAGCGAACTTTTGTGGAGACTTTTCAAAGCAAGCCAGTGGAAAGGTCTGTTGGATAGGGTTGATCCAGTAGTGGATAGGGTTGTAACAAAGGAAGCTTCAAAGGTCTCGGTGGTGAGAAAGTTGCAGAGGTGCAAGGGGGCAATCGTGTCCAACATTAAGCTGAAGCTTCTTTGTACAGGGAGTACTTTTGTAATTGTTTGAGTATTAAGTATAATAAAAAAAAGTCTCTAATACCAATTGGTATTGGACGTGGATTAGACCACTAGATTAGAGGATAGAGGTTGAACCACACAAAAATCTTGGTGTGATTTACTATTCTGTTCTTCTTTATTTTGCATTTTACATTTCTGGGTATATTGTTCTGCTGCACGTTTGAACATACATTAATTCAGACACCTAAGCGGACATGGCATCCTGTCTGAAAGTAACTAAGGAAAAACATAAACTAAAGTAGACAAAGTTACCTGTCCGATTTAAACTTGTAGCAAAAAAACTAAAAATTTGTCATTGTCGATCACTTTTAATCTAAACACCTATTCACCCCCCTTCTAGGTGTACACATACATAATTACAAGGTCATCTGCAAATCCGTCAGTCGAAGTCAATGAGACAGAACAAGAACCTCAACATGCTGAGATTTGTGAGGATCTTAACGAGGCTGTTGTAATTAAAGAAGCAAATGTGGTTTGCATTAAAGAAGGTGCAGTACAAGCGGTGAATCATGCTGACCAAGAAGTTGAACGCAACAAGAAGGATATCAGTAAGGTAGAACATGTTGATTTTCTTTTGCCAGATCCTGTATTGAAGTTGAAAGCTGCACCTAGTTTTTTCCTTGTGCATATTATTTCCAAAAATTGTGCTCAAGACAAATCGGTTGCTCCAGTTTGGTTGGCATGTATCATGGATTGTGGTTTATTATTCTTCACTATTTCAAAACTCGCGGACGAGTTTTTTTCAAATGGGAGGAGAATGATGCAGGACAAAGAAGAAGAATAGCTCGCGAGAATTGGTTGGGCCAATATAACAGACTTTGGAAGCCGCCCAATCCAATTATCCAATTACATCTATTATTTTAATTAGGAATCTTATTTTAATTAGAACTTGTATTAGTTTATAGTTTCCATAATTTATAATTATCTTATTTAGTTTTTATTTATCTTTTAGAGTTTAATTTAGGTTAGTAGAGTATTGGAGTATTATAAATAGGGTTGTAATCTGTTATTTTACATAGATTGAATTACTGAATTATTTGAGTTGTGTAATTCTCAGTGTAAGAATATCTCTGCACGAGACGGTTCCCCGCCAGCAAGACTATGCCATATGATTCATGAGCCGCTTTGACGCCTAGGCAACACCTTAACAACAATGGTTAAGGCCTGTGAGTTACTTGATTATTAGACGAACCAATTTTAGGTGTCATTTTTTGAGCTCGACTTCAACCTAAGAAGCTAGAGCCTGGTGAACTTAAAAACAATACAAATTCCAAAAGCACAAGCTCAAATCTACTCATTTATACTCTTTTTAGGTTATGTTAATGGAATTGGTAGCATTTATCCTATACTTTATCAGATACTATGGTTGTGTTAGTAATACTTTTATAGTAATTTCTAACATCTGAGATCGAGGTACTGCATTCATTATATGAATTATCCACAAAAAAAATGTACAAATAGATTTCACAAATTTTGAGAATTTAGATTCCTAAATCCTATGGGTATAACTTTAAAATGTTACAGTGAAACCTTAGACATTTAACTAAGGAAACTGATATTTTCACACTCTTTTTTGATATTTCCACACAGTAGGATCCACACTTTAGAGTTATAGCGACAGTTACTGATGTATAGCGACAATAAACGGTCGCTATAGCTCTAAATGTGAGCACTACCGTGTGAAAATATCAAAAAAACGTGTGAAAATATCAATTCCCTTAACTAATTATCAAATGGCCAGACTTCTTTTTTTAAAAGTAAAATTACAGACTTCTTCAAGCTCTTTCATGAATTACTTACTTTTGGTCATAATAGGTTCTACTGGGCAAAAACCATTGTAAGACCCCGAATTTTATGAAATATAAAATTTAATTTTTCTTCATATATTTTTTTTTATGAAACAGTAAGTGGTTAAATTGATAAAGTTAAAAGTTAAGGATGTTATGTGTAAATTATATTATGTCGGACAATACTCGTTTGGTCGGAGAATATTCAGGAAATATTCGTACGACGGCGCCGTACGAACCAATCATTGGTGGACCACACAACGAATAATTGTCGGATATAGAAAACGACATAAATAATTTTTAAATGATCAATGGTACTATCACTTTTAATTGTTAAAATACCCAGTGGTAAAAGAATAGTAATATACGGTATTACAAGTAACATACGGTATTGCATAGTAGCACACGGTATTGCACAGTAGCACACGGCATTACACAGTGTTTCGTATTATTAAACTAATAAAGTCGTTATCGTACAATATTTGACTTTATTGTCACATGCATAATAATTCATATTATTAAACTGATAATTGTCACAGTAGCATATGCACAGTAATTCATATTATTGAATCAATAATTGTCATTACACAGTAACTTATTCTTTCTTTTATATACTTTCTGCATTATTGTTATCTCTATTATGATGTTAATTAAACTGTTGTATTTCATTATTAATTAATTTGATATCTAACTAAGAGAGCCAACTACACTATATTTATAACAATTAGTCATAATAATGAATAAGTGTGAATTATTGTTGAATAATTGAATTGATAAAGTTATTTGTTTATAATATAAAGTTAGGTGATATAAAATGAATGGTTTAGATTAAGAAAATCTTAAAAGATGAAATGAATGGTATAGATTAAAGATAATATAGAATTTGAAATGGATGGTGTAGATTAAAAGATGATCTTTAAATGAATGGTTTAGATTAAAGAAATCTTAAAAGATGAAATGAATGGTATGGATTAAACATTATCTTGAAATGAACGGTTTGGATTAAATTAGAAAATCTTAGTTATGATAAAAAAAAAATTGGCTATAAATAGAGGCCTTAACTTAAGGATTTTTTATAAACTTCCTTACTTGTTCTTTCTTTTACTCTCTAAATACTTCTTGTGTAAGTTCTCTCTAAGTGTGCTTAAGTCATCTTGCGTATTTGTGAAGATCTATAAGTGTACGTGTACTGTTCAAATTAATCAACCTCATTTAAATTAATATCCAGTCACGTGTTAAGGTAAGGAATTATCATTATTTGATTCTCGAAAATAATGTCGTTTCTTTCTTACTCATAAGATGTGCCATTTATTTTCATGTATTAATTTGTGAGAATAACCTTAGGGCGCGGATTACCGCCTATTGGTGAATAACCTTTCGTATTCATTCCTTATTAATCTCTGAGAATAACCTTACTGCGCGGATTACTGCGATATAATTGTTGAACAGATGATAGGTTAAAGGCGATATAATAGGTTAAAGGCGATACATCTGTTCGGTGTCTTTTATGGCACGTGGTGAATGTTCTCTTTGGCCCGTAGTGTAAAGATGAACTATTGTTTGGTATGATTATGACCAAAGGCTGAATCTGGTATAATCATGACCGTTGGTGTTATATTGAATGTCTTTGACCCGTAGTGCAAAGATGAACTGTTGATCTGCATGATTATGACCAGAAACTGTAAATTTGTATTATCTTGACTAATGGTATTTTAGATGATAAAAGTTGATGATGTTTTTCCTAAAAAAAGAACCGAGTGGACATTATAGTCTGCATTATTCTTCTAATAGATTGTTTATCCCGCTGGTATTATTGATCTGAACATTGTTCAAGAATTTAACTGCAGTTTTTGATATAAACCTTGTAGTCTATTGTATTCTATCAATAACTCAACTGTTGAAGGCTAACGATAACTTATTTGTCATTATCTTAGTCATGATATTCTTTACTGGGCTATTTGAGCTCACCCTTTCTTTTGTTCCATTACTTTTCAACAGGAGATGAGAACGTAGCTGGGTCTAGCCGGGGAATGGAGTGAGAGTCCGAGAGATAGCTATCGTAATCTTCACGTATTGTAAAATAGTGTGATAATAATAGTGAAGACTTAGTTGTGTATTATTATACACTGTATTGTTGAACGTTGTTCTACCTTGTAATAATTTTGTTGTAGTCTTTTGACAACTCAAGTTTGGGTTGTGTGAGCCCACATTTGGGGGTGTCACAACCATGACAAGGGATATATGATTAAAATAGTTTAATTAGAATCTTTCACTAAATACTGACTAAAGGTTTACACAACATGTATATATATGTGTGTGTGTATATATATATATATATATATATATATATATATATATATATATATATATATATACACACACACACAACCATACACACATGCATGCATATATAGACACACACAGAGAGAGATATAGATGGATAGATACATGTAGATATGTAAAAATTCAAGAGAGCAGGTCCAGAACATAAAATATCTTAGTGTGTTATATTTATAAAACAGAAGAGTATTCTGATTACAGATTATTCTTTAGACATAATATCAAGTAAGCATCAGAATTAAATTTCATTGGACAGAGAAGTACATAAATGTTTGATGTCACTGCAGGTAGGCGGTTTAGTTTGAAGGAAAAAAATTGGTTTTTGTATTTAGTTTACTTTGTTTATAAAAAAACATCTATAGAATTTAATAAATGTAAAAGCCATTGACTAGCCTATCATCCATGTAGCACAAAGATACACGCATTGAGAGAGGGAGCATAACTAGCATGACATCCAAGAAACTATAAGCAATAACAAACCAATAATTACATCCTTATGAGCTAGCTCACAGATTCAAATTACCTCAGAAACCCATTGCCCAAGAATAAGTGCAACTTTCCTATGGATGATTCGCGTATTTGGATGGTTGGTTATCAGTTCTAGAGATAATGAACCATTACACCTACAAGATATTTTGAAGGGCCAAAAGTCATAAAGTACACAACACGAGGAAGCTGGGTCCAGAATCCACTACATTGTAAACACATTATCTGATCACTAAATTAAGTAGGTACTAGGCAGTGACAAAGAAAAATACATCAACAAAACAGTTCCATCGTCATCAAAGAAAATGAAGGATAAAGTATGCAAATTTCATGTAGAAATACGCAAAGCATTTCATGCTTTGTCAATCATTGATCATTATCCAACCAATGCTTGTAAATTCTGCTTAAACTATCGTATTTTGTAGCATTTCTATTTTAACACACCCGTCCACACACTTATAATTTGGATAGAAGCCATCCATTTTTCACTTTGGCAAGAAGCAAAAGGAGGTTAATTGAGAAAAATATTCGCAAGGAGTTTTAGTGCTGATGGTATTAACCCTAGGGGTATAAAATGCAAATTTCCTATAAAAACATACTGCAAAATGAAGTCAACCTTTCCTTTTGAGATGTCCCAAAAAGGAGATCTTCTTTCAAAATCAAAGTACCAAATCTCATCATATTTAAGTAAATTGTCATCTTGGTCATTGATTATGTAACAAAGTTAGCTTTTCTCAAAAAATTGATTTTCGAAATTGAATTCACATTTTAGGATGGATGGAGTCTGATTTTGATCTCTCAAACTCCAAAAAGTTGAAATCAACTAGAACTAAACCCAAGCCAAAAAATATGCATTGAACTCTCCAAAGCATAAAAGGACTAGCATTAGCTTACTCCAGGCTCGATATGTAAGTCATGCGGAATTAGGAGATAGCAAATTAAGTTTATAAGAAAACCAGTTCATATATAAGCAGATAGAGTCCTAAGAGAATAAACGCACCAATCTTTGAAGCTCAAGTAATTTGATAGTTCATAATAAACGTATGCTGCAGCACCATAAGCGACATCTTTCAAAAGTGACCCGGGGTGATTTCAGTTGCTAA